>JABFPN010004471.1:0-15091 GCA_022817305.1 Leptoteleia sp. ZL-2020
TAATTCGTAATATATGAATTCGTAATATATGAAATAATATTAGTATTTATTTAAAAGAAAGATAATATATCACAACTTTACGAAAACACTTAGTAAAATATACCCATATATTTCTCTCAGTGTACTAAAATAATAACATTCCTTTTTAAAAAAAATGAGAATTATCATTTTTATATCATAATCTGCATGCATCGTTTCAGTAAAAACATTCTGAGATATACTGACATACAAATATTACCCCAAATGAAATTACTGCAATATAACGAGAGGTATTCCAAGAGAAATACGAGAAAAAACATCTGCAGATAAATTCGAATTGCTCCGTACGATAATCAATTATTGCTTATTAACACTGAAAATGTGGATAATCATTGATTGAGTTTGGAAAAAAGATCAGTTTGGGGGAGGAGGGTGCGGGGGTGGGGGCAGCACGGCGCAACGTCTGGGGGCCACGCTGGGTGGGCGGCATTCATCGTACCTTCCTCCATCGTGTTCTTACTTCTTCAAGCGACTTGTTGATTTAGGTTCTCGATCCTGGGATAAGCGCGCGTTCATTTTTTTCTCGCACATCGTCAGATAGTCAGCATGTTCTGGAATTCGACACCATTGGCGTCAGCGCCGCAAAAACACGCCTCGCAATCCACGCACCTTAATTAACAGCGCGCTTTATTTAATGATCATAATAAGTCTCGCGCGCCATCGGGGCCCTAACGTTTTATATATAAATGTCCCCCCGGTAATTTCGCATTGTCATCTGCATTTCCGCGAGCCCCGCCGTTAAACACAAGATACAACTAATAGATGCGAATTTTGATTGTGTGAATACGCGCTTGGTGTCAAACTGTAGCGAGATAAAAGCAATCTTTTTTTTTCTTCTTCTTCTTCTTCTTTTTTATTCGCTTGAAGCGCATACGAATTAATGACATGAATAATTTATGCGGCGTGGCGATGAAATGGAAATACTACTTCGCGATTTCGACTTACAAGTTGAGCCTTTCTTACAAGTGAAAGTAGATATTGGCGGTTGCAATATTTATAAACTTTTTGGCTCGTCCGAAGACAGTCCCTTTGTTAAAATTCCGATGGCAACGTGTACTTCGGCCGTACAACAACTGGCATGTGATTATGTTTCCAAAGATATAGATTGACTTTTAACAGTACTCTTGTATGGTACCATCAAATATGAATGTATCTTATGTCCATAAATGAACTTTTTATACCCTTAAATGAAATTGTTAAAACATATATGGACCATATATGGACTATATGTTTCATTTTTACTACGGTAACATCGCTGAAAATGACATTCGATTACAATTATGTTAATAATTTCATTTCCCACCCCGACCAACGCATGTTATTTGCATCGAATTCCGAGAATGTTATAACCCATTCTACGTACCGATCCGTTTTTCTATAAGTAACTCATTTATCCAGCGACCGTCTTTTACAGGTAACCTTTTCCCTGGTTTCATCCGAGAAATTCTCGCGTAAATATTTTCGCCGCATTGAATTTTGTAATCAGTGCGCGCGCGAGCATTTACAGCGGAATGTTATGCGAACTTTTTCGAGACCATCGCCCCGTCCCTTTGATGAATAATATAAAATATTTTATAGAAGGAAATAAAAAGTATGACCGTGGCCGGTCATACACCGTACCACGGTTAAATCATGCTTCTTTTTCGCCTTGAAAATAATACGCTAAAACGTGTTTCATTTGCATATGAAAATGATGTAAATACGAGGATGAAAGAACTTGAACAGGATAAATAGATAATTTCTTTTCATTCGTTTTTACCTTGTTGAATAATAAAACGCGCGGAACATCATTTTGCGCTTCGTTATATTATGCGCTTTTTATTTGTCGAAACATTTTTGAGTCCGTTAATTGATGAAATTAATCGCTCGTAAACAAGCGCAAAAATGCTAGGAAATAAATTTACCCGCTTAAACGCACTTGTCCGGTAATGTTAACATTTTAACGTCTGATATGATGTCGTTTCATGTTTATATTGTGTATTGCCAGAAATGTGTGTAGCTAATAACCGAGCGAAATTAGCGAGAAATTAGCAATAACGTGCACTTTACAAATTGACCCCGAGTTAATCCGTAAAAGTAACGTATGCAAATGTAAAAGTCAAACGGATTAAAATTGTATTCGAGGTGTGGGTTATTAAATTGCAACGGAAATTGGAACGCAGATGTCTCTAGTCGCGGATTTGTATGCAAAGGGACGTATGAATGACATCAGGTCAATGAAAGAAATAACAAACTAACGTTTCGTTGTAGATATTAATGAAATTTTAGAAGAATTCTCGTTTACTGAACAAAATCCGTAAAATATATTATACCTTTCTAAAATATAATTTTAAGTTGTATTAGTTTTTTGCGTCTAGTTACTAATAATGATTATTTTATTAGTTGATTTTGAATTCTCCTGGAATATCTTATTGATAGCAATATTTTTACTGGTTTATTAGCTAATTTAAAAGCGTATACACTTGCATACTTGATAGTAGCCAAATAATTCAAGCTACACTTTATCGAACAACTTTGACCCTTCGCTGGGACCTATACCAGGCCATCATCATTAACTGCACTATAGAAGCGATCAGGTTGCTTGCTATACTTCATCGGAGTCAAAACTAAGTTTGCTGTATCTTAGCTGAGCTGAAGTGAAAATTTTCATTGATCATAAAGGCATAGGTGACCGGTATATATCTATGTACGTCATACTTATTATTTAATTGTCTTTCAAAATTTCTAATTGATCGTTACAGTTTCAATAATTTAAAACAAAAAATTAAAATCCTTGATTAAAACCGCGATTTAAATCAAATTATTCTATCATTCATAATCATTATTTTTATAATTTTTATTCTTTAGTTAAAAATATATATCATTTTTCTATATATTTTAAATCAAAAAATGTGTTTTCAGTCAGTTAAAAAAAGACAAAAAGGACTCTTCAGAAAAAAAGTTATATTTGCATAAGTACTTTGCATATTAATTTTAAAAATAAATGTCAAGTATTTACTAATTTATAGATGTCAATAATAAATGATATAACATTTTTAATAAAACAGAAATGTTGTGTTTTATCTCTGAAATAACGTGTTGATTACAGTAACATTCGCATCTTTGCTCTATTTCTTATTATTCATGCTTCATTTATTCGGTAAATAATTGCCACTTGTGGAAATGGCTGGGAAATTATTTGCTAGAAAATGCGAATCTGCAGAATTGGGTTTTATGCCGGTATAATTGTTTCAGAAATTTTTAAAGCTCGTAAAATCACATTACGCGGTCTTGTATAATCTGAACATTCGCATTTTATTCATGAAATCTAGCCAACTAATTTTCATACAGCCTTATTTTCGTACATTGTTTTCATATGGCTTTACTTTATTCGTCAAATCTACCGCAATTTTTCAAACAGCAAAATAATGAAAACCACACTTTAACGAGCTGCGCGGAATAAAAAAATAAAACGCGTTACTTTGAATAACAAAATAATAACTATATAATTTTATCAAAAAACAAAAACAACAAAATTGCATTTTTACCTCGTGAAACTGAAATATCCAAAAAATATTAAAAGCGAATGTTTTCAATTCTGATTTAAATATATAAATGTGCGCGTAACTTCACAGAAACGGTATTTAGTTTTGCACGGAATTTGAATTTAAAATGTAATTTCTAAAAACATTTTATATATTGCGCTATTCCAAATACTAAGCCCAACTCTCAACATTTATCTCAGCTGTATTTATTAGCTTAAAATGGCAATGGTAAAATAATAAAAAAAAATCTTAACTACTATTTATTGATTTAATACGAGAGTCTATTATTTAGGTGTATTTATCAATTTACTAATATTTATTAACAAAAAATTTATAACTGGCTATCTTTGTTCAAATTAAAGTTTCGTTTCTACAAAGAAAAAAATTACTATACTTTATAGAAAAAATTTAATTCAAGAATACGCTATTTATTTAAGTTTTCAGATTAAAAAAAATAATATTAAGATTATTCTTTTTAAAAAATAAACTAAGCCAATTACTTCCTACACTAAAACAGAAAACAATGGTAATTTTTTCCAAAAAAAAATACTAGATTCAATCATCACTTAATGATCAAATTTTAAGACTACTAAAATTCGCAATATCTCACTTAAATGAAATCCTCGAAAACTAATGCGAATTCTAAGAATCGCGGCAACATAATTCTCGATTCCATCGTACGAAACTTGGTCAGGCAACGCGGAAACTTATTTATAATCATAACATCTCAATAGGCAATCAAGGCATAACGCGGGCACAAAGTGGAGCGGAATGACGGTGTTTTTCATTTTGTTTACAGTGCCGTGTGTAGTGGGTATGCTTTTACGCGGCGCGTATTTCTTTTTTTTTTCCGCGATTGTTTACGGTTATGTTATGAAGAAGAAGAGTGGCGGAATGGACGCACGCCCGGGGAAGCTCGCGCGTGATGCGATTCGCTGGGAAGATGTTGGTCGCAAGCCGACTAATGCGCTCGCCGTTGGCCGAGCGAGCGGTGCGCGATGCATACGTTATTTCCTTATAGCGCTTCGCGGCCACTCGAGAGCAAGTGTAATGGTCGCGCGCGCACACACCTTCTTAGAATCGTGGGGCCCCCTTTAAGGTTCGCAGTTGCGCCGGAAATTATGCACATCTGAAATGTGCAAATCGACGCCCGTTTCATTGCAGCGTGCGGGGCGCACCGTCATTTGCGAATAATACTTATGGCACGTTTGAGAAAACGCTGGCTCCCTGAATTCTCATGTTTAGCCGCGGCTTTTCCTCGATAAATTTCAGAAAAAAGAAACATTTCCAACCCGTGCCACGCAATGAAACATTGTCCGTATAATTTGTGTGTCTCCCGGCAAATCGGGGCTTCCATCATATAATGCCGACTTGTCCGAGACACGCGTATACTTATATTCCGCGGAGTAATAAATATTTATGCCCCGCGAGTTATTGAATTTTAATTTTATTCTCAAGAAATATTCATTAAAGTTCATTTACGTCGGCTCGTTCTCATGACAATCTGTTGATATTCTAAATTAATTTCATACCCGAGAGAAGGTTCTATGAGAGAAGAATACTGGTAGAAATTACAGATAAGTCACTGTGCCAAATTACTAAATTATTTTAATTTACGGTAATAAAGTAACATTAAAATTGAAAATCAGTCAAAAATACATTATGCACATTTTGCTTAAAAAAAAGCTTTAAAAACTTTAATAATATTGGAAAGAAATTGAAGAATTATAACTTTTTAATATTTGTTTAATTATCCATCCCTCACTTGTTACTTCTATTTCCGGTTTCGAATTTTAATTTAAAGAAATATTCTCCATATAATCTGATCATTGGAAATAAATGAAAACAAAAGAAAAACTAGACTTAAGCATTTAGACATGGCATTCTTGAAATTATATCTATTTTAGTTATTTTGCGCCTTTACACTGGCGCAAACTCTTGCACGGAACGAGCCGAAATGGACGTGAACCAAATTCTCTCATTAGTGGCGTTGATCTACGGTGCACCCCACGGACAATAATTCACAACGCACGAACTTCTTCGTCCTTACTGCGGCATCGTTGCGTAGCCGCGTGCTGTAATGACACGCACCGTCACGCGCGCTAACTTTCAGACTTTCCGCCCTTCATCTCCTCTTTTCACTTACTTTGTCTTTGCGTCTTTTTATATACGCGTGCGCGTGCACGCGCGCATGCATATTACAAATACCACTTGACGAGAAAAGGGTCCCCCCCCCCCAGCATGGGTACAATTTCACACACGAGCAATGATTTCAAACATTCCTCGCCTCAATCGCCTTTATCTGACAAAAATCCTTAATTTCAGCGCAACTTTGTCAAAACAAGTATTTCATTACACTGAGAGAAATGTACTCGGAATATACACGATTATAGTAAAATACTTTTTTCTTAGCACATATTTTAAATTTGAATACATAAAGCCTATAAATAAGGCATATAAATAATATAAATATTATTTAGATATACGAAGTTTCAATACATATTTTTCCTTAATTAATATATGGCCATATATGATCGCTAGTGACTAGAATATTATATCAATTATTGCCTTGTATCGACCATATATGGATTAAGGAAAAACATGCATTTCCATATATGGATTTTTTATTTCCTTACACGAAATTGTTAAAACATATGGACTATATATGAACCATACATAAAACATGTACGAACCATATATGAAACATATGAACCGTATATGAACCATATGTTTCAATTTAACTAGGGAAAACACGAGCAATAGCCGCCTTATGCATTCAATTTACCAACACAAAAAATTGTAATCTTTTTTTATAATTTTCTCCTCTAAAACATTGATAAATTTTCGAATCCTACCATTAGTCAAAATATGCAACGCATACAAATACTTGCACCAAACCATTCATTCGCATCAATATTTCTTTACGAAATTGGTTTCTTGAAAAATACTCGTCCACCTCCGGTACGGCTTAAAGCACGCGAATAGCACTTCCCGTCGAGTATTCGCGCATTATCGCGCTAACGGCGAGCGCATAAATGACACGACGAGCTCGATCGCGCTTGCGAAATTGAGAGTAAAGCGACGCAACAATGCAACGCGCGATATACTTGGGCAGTAAAATTTAATCTAACCAACTAGACGCATAAACTCGACGCCAGACAATGTGACACACAATAAAGGGATGCTGCTTGTCTACATCTAAGAGAGCTCGGGGGCCACTTTATGACTTTTAACTGGACGAGAACCTTCTATTCAGCGTTCTAAACTGAAATTCAAATCGAGCACCTGCCGCTTGGATAATGCGCTCGACTACGCTTAACGGCTCAAAAATCCACTCGACTAATTGTCTCTTCATTAGCTCCGAACAGTTGTCGCAATCATTTTTCCATTTCGCCCGATTAAATGCGCGCGGTCCCAATTTTTATTCTAATTTTAACAACGATAAACAAGATGGAAAAATTGGTTGATCGTCTCGAGATACTCGGAGTGGCGGTCGACAGTTTACGACGCTAAACAGTAATAAAGTAACAGTGAGTTGTTTCATATGCGGGCCCGTCACTTCATTATTCCATTGACTGCCGTTATTCTTAATGAAATCCTTTGTGGTGTAACATAATTCTAAGGACAACAATTTAATAAAGAAATATTGCCTGGCGTCTCGCGTCGCTTTTGTAATACGAAGCAATCTTTGGGACCGCGCCATGTAACCGAGAATACCTTACCCAAATTCAGTTGTTCAATGGATCTTTTAATTTTCGGTCAACAATTTCATTCCCAGACACGGAGCACAATCTACGTAACATAATTCTTATTCCGGTCCGTGGAATAAAATAAATGAAATACAATCAACTTACGTATTGTACCTACGATGGTCTCGGTATCTTAGCAAACATTAAAAAAAAAAAAATTATTATAAAAATCATTGTAATACATTTCATTGTAAAATTTAAATGATAATACGATAATTCGTGAATTGAAAAACAGAAATTAACTTTTCCAAAAAGCAACAAATTATACAAGTAAAACTGAAACAAGATAAGTGAGCAATTTTATCGAAAGCAGTTTTAAAATTTTAAACTTCACAAAGCTTATTTACAGATACGTAAAAGTTTAATTAATTTAATTAAATAAAGCGCTTTAATTCGCCACGAAAAAAAAAAAAAATAAAAAAATAAAAAAAATAAGGATTAAAGGTTAATTAAATTATTGCCACAAATATTATTCGAAATGCAAAAGCAGCGACAGGCGGAGGGCCTCGGCGATTAATTAAACCGAACGTAATGTTTCAATCCATTGGGCTCAATTAATTACAATATCACAATAGAACAACAATACGTCCCGGGGTCTGAGTTTAATTAAACGCGACGGCGCTTTATCATCGGTGTTTTTAATAACCGTTCGCGGCGACATAATTTTTCAACTATGAAAATGACATCGTCGTATCTCCGGGCTCTCAACCCCGGCTTTAATTGCCGTCGTACATCACGCGGCCGGTAATATGTCCGGCTGGATATTTGTCCTGACGTTGCCGAGATATTGCCGCGACAGGTTTACGTTAAGGTTGCGAGATGTTGCCGGCCACAATTGCGGCCGGTATCGCGCCCCGTGCGTGGCTCCGCGTGCGCGCCCATTGATTGCCGACGCTTTCCTCCTATCTCGGCGCGTGAGCCAACTCGGGAGGGCGGGGGGGGGGGGGGGTAAAATGGCAAAGCGTTCCCCGCTTATAAGAGGCATTACGAGCGAGTCGCCGACTTTTCCTTACCTTCGGAGTCTGTTAATATTGCAAATAAGCGGGGCAAGTTGCGTCGCCAAGTGCGACGCTTTTGCGCGCAGCAACAGGTAACGCCAAGTATTTCGATGAATAAAGAAGTAGGGCGGCTCGTGCTCCAGATGAAAATGTGTATTCGACAAGAAGACATAGATTGCGGCAATGCGAGATAATTTCGAGGACCCCCGCGCATCTTCGATTCAATGCTGCTCGAGCGAGTGCGCCCGTTAAGTGGCAAAGGTGCAATTGGCGCGAGCTGTTTTTATTAGAAGCTTTTTTTATATTGCAAACAGTTTGAGAATTATGAAAATTCACAGCTCAGTCGAAAGATTAATGGAGATTGTTAAATAGTGATAGAATTAATTATCAAAATTAAAAAGGAACACTTCCTAAACCCTTATAGAAAATTGGTAGGATGGATCTACACGCAGAAAAATGGAGCAATTAATTTTCTGCTAACAAATTGGATTCGAACCCTGGAAGACAATTTATGTGAACATTCTTATGATAAATTACGAAAGAAATACTATAATAAAGCATTTGTTCCATTAAATATGTAAAAAGTCCAATAAATTTATAGGAAAAAGTACTTTATTTTAGCATTTATTTCATATTTTATCATAAAACTCACTCATATTATGGGCCCGATTTTGGCAAAGTACTATCAGTCAGATAAACAAATACGAGTCAGTGCTAAATTACGGAGAAAATTCAATTTAAAATACCCGCCGTTCTAAGCCATGTAACTTGAATCATGTACTAAACAAAAGTATCCTTCAAAATAGCTGCAATATGCAAAAGAAGAGCAGAATATAATCATTTTCGAAGTTTAATGAGCCGAAAAAAAACCCAACTCCGCCAGGACAATAATTTTGGATGAAAAATATTTAATTTTTCCGAATTTCGCACGCCGCATCCTATATTTGAGTTTAATAAATTATTCCGTATCATACATTATAAACAAAATACTTCGATCGCGTATATTTAATAAATCAATTGTAAAACAACATTTTGGCTGGAAACATCAATTTCGCGGAAAATCATCATATTAATTATCTTTTACTTTATGCACGAAAATTAAAGTCAAAGTACTAATTAGATCCACCGCAACTGTTAATATGAAACACGCACACGGACATGCATTTCAGTTTCAATTATGGTTTAATTACATACCTAACAAAGAATGAAAACCCTCGCGTTTAATGGAAGAATATAATAAGCTTTCCAATACTAAAACCAAACGTTTATATTTTTTATCCTTCCCTTTTCTTTTTTTACGACATTAGACTTAACAAGAGTTACAACTAAAATGGTCAGCCAATAAAGCAACAAGAGTCGTCGCGGCGAATGGAAACATTACTTCGTATGTTTTGATATTTCGGATGTTCACAATTGTTTGGTTTAATTGGCAAATCTCGTTTGTTTGACAAGGAAGATGTAATAGAAGTGAAATCGTCACGTAAAACGAATCCCCCCCCCCCCCCACCACCACGCCACTCGTATTGCTTTATCTTTATTTTTGGACGGGCGATTAATACGACGAACGTTTGACGCGGAACCTTTCAGCGTAAAAGGCGGTTAATCAAGCAAGGAAAGTGAATTACTGCGTCGTAATTGTGGCGTTTCTGACGATGAGTTCAAAAGCAAATGTCGGTATCGCGGGGCTCGCGCGCGCGCGCGCGCGCTAGATTCGGGCAAGGAAATAAAAACAAGAGCGGCCCGATTTTAAACTCTAAAAGCTTTTTGTATTAAAACGTCGAGCCGGTTCGCGCGGGTATTTCTATGAGAAGGGAACGAATTCAAGATTTTAGTGAGAACGCGCTAGCTTTCAAGTGTAAGCGATTCTCAATTGCTGCCATCCGTCAAGGTGCTTCCGAGATGAAACATCGACCGTAGGCGCCTAAAAATAGGCGCTATATAAGTCGTCTTGTGCGGGGAAGAATGCTTTTTCTTGCACGAAAAATATTTGCCTCCGAGAATAGACGAATTGTCACGGCGCGCTATTTATTTTATCGGATAATTGTAATTTCAATTATTTGTTGAAAAGCGTCGATGAACTTTTTGGTTTCCATTGTTTTGCTTTTCGTAACTAGCTCCGTATAAATGTACCCTATGGGAAATTGCCAGAGTCGACCCACTGGGCCTATTGCGGGCCCAGTACTGTTGGCCAGATTTTGGTAAACAGATAGGGCCGGTACTGGTTTCCAAAAGTTTTTTGGTCAAATTTTCATAAGAAATGTTATATTCAATTGAATTACTTTTTTACTATTATTGTTGTATGTACAGATTATTATAGCTCAGCTATAAAAGTTTCAAATTTCAAATACGAAACTTAGTGCGTTCAAATCTTCATTATAGTTTAATTTTACTCTGCATCTAATATTAACATTGTAGAAATTAATGTATATAAATCGATATGCAGGCATTTTATGTTTTGTATTCTTTGAAAGCTTCTTTTCCCCCTACATGTTTGTTTAATTTTGAGCAGTCATCATAATTTTATCATCTTTATTCCCTATTAAAACGGTCATTCGGATTCAAGCAGGGTCGTTAAACGATTGCAGTAACTTCTGTTTAAAATATCGACAAGAGGAATTTCCTTTGACGATGGAAAGAAAAATCCCTTTAATACTGTAACAGACCATTTTTCTTTTTTATGTCTTTGATACCCATTGTTTATTTTCGAACTGAAATAACGTGAGAACTGATCATATATAAAGTTGGTTTATTAAATTTTTATGAATAAAAAAAATATAAAGATGTTATTAAACTGTCAAACACGAGTCATTATACTTGACATAAAATAAATTTTTTTTATACAAAAGTATTTTCATGAAAAACTTTAAGTTAAAGTCTACATTTCTTCTCTTAGTAACAAATTGTATAATTCGTGATAAAACTTATCTTTGTTTTAATTTAATAATGATAATAATAATAATTTTAATAATGTTAAAACTAAACTTGGTTCTATGTTCACATATTGAAATTATTTTACGTTTAAGTCATAAACTTTAATTTATTCTGTCGAAAACTGTCACTCATTTACTGACAACGGGTGGGAACTTCTCTTATAAAAAATATAAGATTCTACACATTGTAATTATCATAAATGAATGAAAAATGAACATTTATGTACTTTTTTAAATGCTCATCAAAACAATAAATAAGACAACCGTGGACATCATCCAATGTCATTTTAAATTAGAAACGTTTAGGCTTAGCTAAGTTGTAAACTCAGTTATTTTGCGTATGCACAAAAAGTGTATCAAACCATGCGCGAGACCGAATGGCATACACCCCCGGACATACATTTGCACGCGCATATTCTCGCGTATGATACATAGTAACGCATCAGACTGATGCAAGCATTGCATGCCACAGCATCACCGTACCCTCCATTACTTAGATTCCTCAATGGTAATCTCTATTTACTCTGTTCGGAGGTCTGCTTTATAGCATTCCAATACAGCAATAGCTTCCAAACTTTTATGGAATAAAGTGTAATATCAAAATATTTATAGAATAATAACCATTATAAAATTCAAGTTTATCAATTCTTAATTTCATTAACGGTAACTCTATAACAGAGTTGTGAACTCTAATACAGATCAAACATCTAATTTTATCTTAAAATGAGCTTTTCTTTAATTTGAAAAACATTATTGTTATATATATATATATATATGTATATATAAGTTTCATTATGTTAATGATTTTTGTATTTAAGTGTATTTTATGGAGGAAGAGTTTTAGTTACATGGTCGTTGTAATTACTTTACCTATTAGTGTACAATTTCGAAACAATGAAACCTTTCTCACGTAAATCCAAATATTTTTAATGCGCGTTGTTTCTTTATTTTGTTCTTCTAAATGTAGTTTTTACGTTTCAAATACTGATTATTGTAATTTAACGTTAATTGCTTATGAGTGAAAAAATTCTCTTTCAAATCACATGGGAACTTTTGCAAAAAAAAAAAAAAAGGATCTGTATTGTCTGCACTGTTGTATGATAATTCTACTTGAGCAATTATTATGACTTTAATTTACACTCCAAGATCTCATAATTTACAACACTGCAAGCGGAAACGCTGCGTTACTTAAAATAATTTATGAGAATGTAATTGGAGGGAACATCTAGAATATTGATTAATATTGTATGAAGAATTATTGAATGTCTTTATTCAAATATTCCTAATGAAAATATGCTTTATAATAACCGTTATTAGGGTTGTTATTATCATTATTATTATATTTTTATATTATGTCTCATTTATAGATTTGAAAGCTAACTAAGAAATTCATCTCATTTTGTATTTAGATCATTATCAATATAATTCATTAGATAATGTACAATAAACATTTTGGAAATTGAAACTAAAGTGTAGTACAATATTATAAAACCTAACTTGGGGAAAAAAGGGTAAAATCTTCCAAAAAATGTCACCTTATGTAGTGAATGCAACTATAAAGTCTAATACCTATTTTATATATGGTTACATTCATCTTGTATCACACATGAGTCACATTTAAACAAATGATTAACGTGAGAAAATCATTAACATCATGAATTATTAAAGAAAGGAGAAAATATTTAATAATATTTAGCTCCTACTCAATAAATAAATTCCACGTAAATATTTCATGCTACGCATGAAGAAAGATTGTATAATGTCTAATAAAAGTTAGCTTCATATTGTAGAAAATACCCCGAGAGAAATATTGCCAGATTTATTGGGTAAATAAAACGTTAAATATATAAATGTATTTCAAGAATGCTCAAATATTTGAAATTTTACGTCGTATTATGAATAATAAAGTTCAGTTTTTAAGCGTGGTTGATAACAGTTTAAGTATGAATAGAATAAAGAAATTATGTAAATTGAATTTTTGAATATATAAGCTAAAAATCTGATATTTGAGCAGACTTGTAATAAAAAATAAATATGTTTATTAATATAACTTAAAACAATAACAAATAAATAAATGTCTTTCTTATTTAATTTTTATAATAAATCAATAAAACTCTACAGTCAATAAAATATTTTAATGAATGGTAATTGTAAAAAACAAATCATTGAATAAAATCTCAACGAATGTACACAAACTCGCCGAAAGAAAACAAGACTTATTAATAGGGTTTCGAATACTAAATGTAAACAAACACAATGAATAATACAGTAACGAATTTGTTCCATTATTATGATTTCAATAAATGTTAAAATTAAAGTTTTAAAACGACATTTAGTTATTTTTAATCTAAAAATTTTTTAAAGCTTTTATTGTAAAATTAAATTTTGTGCCATTACTCACTTTGTTGAAGTTACCGATAACTGCAAAGTTGATTTCCAATGTAACAACTGAACTGCATCGAGGTAAAATGTTATGTTCCATTTAAGCCGATGTCCTTCATGTAAACAAAAATAAGTAAACATAATTATGCTTGCAATGATTTGCAGATTTACATTAAACAAATGCAGAATAAATTTAATAATAATAATAATATCACAACGTTTATTAGTTTAACCATTCGAATATTATATATGTACATTTTATATGCATATATAAAGAAAAATATTACTTTGATTTCGTTACGCGTAAAATTTAACGTCACTTTTAAACAATAATTCAAATATATGTAATTCAAAATGCAAATACAACAAAATAATTTCGTTTGTACCACCAACATAATTAATTACTGCAATTATAATAACCAAACATTATTCCATATTTCTTGTAAAGCATGGAAATTTTAATCCAGTTCGGTAGTCTCGTTCCAGCGTTTACATTTATTTAAAAATAATGAAAATACAGTCGGTTTATCTATCAATCGAAATGCCTTTCTATTGATACTCGAACTAGAAATAACAAACACTGTATGATTTATAAGCGAATAAAAGGCGCTTTCTAAATCGCGGACAAAAGAAGATATTCTTCGTATGCATTTTTCGCGATGCAGCTCGAGCGGGCATTGTCGTGGCGATTCTCGTGCCGGTCATTATATTGCACTCGAGAGCCAGATAGACGTCTTTGGCCTGCGAAGTTCAACGAGACGTCCAATGCCATGTGCTTAACGACGACTCTACGAGGAACGATTTATCGCCGTTTGGAGCGCGCGTTTCCTTGTGAATAATTCCTCCGGAGGATTCTCCAGGAGATTCCTCCGGCGAATTTCCCTAACTCAAATCCTACGAAGGATCCGCCGCGACTTTCTCTCCTGTGGAAAGCTTTATTCGCACGTTTAACAATTATTATTAATATGTCATTACTAATTGAGTATATTAACATTAATAATTGTATATATCAATAAAAACAAGACAAAAAATTCCACGAAAAAACTATTGGTTAGTAAGTTGGTTTTGAACCACCAACCTACGAAATTTGGCTAAAAGTCGTACTTGGAAATTCGGTATTCTAAAATCATAGGGAATTTCAATTTAAAATGAATGATAATTTGTATAAACTAAAATATATATATATATATATATATATATATATATATATAGATATACATGTATAGCCCTTCTCTAGGTGTACATCTATAAACCGACTACATGTACAGATGCATAGGTATAGATGGGATATAGATGGGATATAGATGGGATATAGATGAGATGTAGATATATAGGTATAGATGGGATATAGATGGCGTATACCCATGTAGAAAAAGACAATCGGGCCAGGCGTGGCACATGCTTGCTGCTGACGGTCGGCATGAAACGCCAAAAACACGTGGGCCGACGGTCGGCGGACAATCGGCCCA
>JABFPN010004472.1:0-15090 GCA_022817305.1 Leptoteleia sp. ZL-2020
TAAAATAAACTTGATATAATAAAATTTTCACTAAAATTGGCATCAAAAAACAGTACACATTACTAAAATTATATCTTAAAAGTTTTGCGTTAAAAAAATTTTAATTGTAGTTATGTTTTATAGCCTTATTATTTAATTTTTATTATTAATTGATTTTCTCAATTCTGCTGCATAGTTGACTCAACTTTACATATTTATTGCACGAAGTGAACTGCACTTAGTTGACTCTAAAACCAACTTTATTTTTATAGTTAGGATAACCGAAAATTTCTCTCAGTGCATACATAATGTGGAAGTTATGTGTAATAAATAAATGTTTTTTTGTTTTTATTTATAATTAATAATAAATTTTACATTTAAAAAAGATAAAAATGTTCAATTTTAAATATACAGTAATTCATAATTTTTATTAATTTACTTTCATTGTGGACCATTTATTCTAAAAGTAGCAAGTCCACTGTTTTTAGAAAAGTGAGACATCACATAGTTTATAATTAATTTAATGTAAACTATTTACTTATAACTGATTAATATTTATATCTTAAAAAATGTATCAATACTGTTTTCAATTTAAAACTGACTCATAAAATAAATTAATAGTAACCAAGTAGCAATTGATTATGAAAGCAGCGTAAGTCCATATTCCATAGATATAAGCTGAATTTTCATAAAAATTTATAGAGCTTGATATAGAGCCATTATCACTTTCATTACCTCCTGTACATATTTCCATGCAATATTTCAAAAGACCGTCACATAAAGAGAATAAAAAAATAATCGTAACATCTTATGTTAAGTTTAACAAAATATAAATATTTAAGGTTTTAAAATAAATGTAAATTTTTATATATCATATAATTTTATATAGGTATTCCAATAAAAAAAGAAAGAAAAGATTCCGAATCCAGTCGAGGTGAAACTTTAAAAAGGGTTGCGACAAAAAGACCAACACGACAAAGTACAGATGGATCAACGAAAGCAACATCAAGTCCACGAGATACACCACCTTTAAAACGACGACGCGTGTAACAAAGTTAATCTTAAACCACCAAACAGTATAAACCTTTACATTAAAAAAATTTTAAAACACACATTATATTTTATTGTCAATGTAAAATTCAGTATTTTTATAGACTTTGATTTATTTGTTAATTCATCTGACTGACCTTTCTACTATAATCATATTTTAATTTTGAAATTTATGATTTGTAGTACTGAATTTTACATGACAAAAAATTTAAATTTACATAATAATATTCGTGTTTGTTTTTTTATTTTTCCATTTTAATTAAAAGAATCTACTTTTATCAAGTCATTTTCTTTTAAATTTAAATTACTTTCTTAAACTTCATAGGTGGAGTACTTACATTGTTTCTTTATTCCAATATTTATGTTGAATCAGAATCATACAAAAAATTGTTTATGTTAAGTTTAATTTCATAAACTTCTGTTTAAAGTAATGTCTGATATTTAAGCATTTAGTGAAGGTAAGAAATACTTTTTATTACTTTTTTTTCCTTAACTTTGTCATATGTTTAAGAAGCATCGATAATAAATTAGTAACCAATAATAATGTTTTATATAAAAATTTCCCCATTTGTAATAATACTTAAAAATTATAATTACATTAACATTAAGTATTTTAGATGTGATTAATACATATTCTAAATTAAATTAAGATCCTTGTTTATGAAATTTAATTACTAATATATATATATATATATCTGATTTCACTTATATACAAGTGATTACATCACAAACAAATAATTGGTTAGTAATTTATTACACTGAAAATAGTTCTTATCGATAAGTGCATTTTTGTATGTCATAAGATGTGATTCAAAATGTTGTATATATAGACTTGTGAACTGTATATATTTCGGGGATGCACCCTCAATTTCATCCAATTATTACATTCCTTAAAATTGTACATGATGTTTGAATCTTAGAATTTTGAAGGAAATTTAAAATTAAGAAGTGTGAAACCCTCAGTGGCGAGGTTGTGCCATCTTGGCATCTATTTTTTTAAGTCTAACTAATTTAACAACTCTGGGGCCAGGAGTGTATTATCATAGCACATCCTAAAAATAATTATTTCCTATGTAACAATTTTGAAGACATTTCTGAAATTTCAAAATGTCATCAAAATTAACTAAACATATGTTTTAAATCCTCGAAATGTACGTTTCACACACATATATATAATATATAAATGCATCTCATATTGCATTCGGGTACACATTTTTTATCTAAGCATTGCATTCGATGTTATTTGTTACATTTGAAGATGCATGTCTCCATGTTTAAGCAGCATTGCATGTGAGAACACATTTTGATCATTACAGTACTGGTCCTAGAGTAGTATGAGTTAATTTTAAAAAAGTATGGTTAAATTAGAAAAATATTTGAATTCTAAATTTCTAGACATGTCTAAAGACACTGAAGAATGGGATGTGACCACAAATGCAATGTCAGCCATATTTATAACATATAATAAAAATGCACTAAGTGATACAATGTTTATGTAGATAAAAATTCTATGTTATATTTTGTAAATAACTTATAAGAATACATTTTTTATGAAGATGTCGTTTTCATTTTGTTCACGCCTATCACTTCAAAGACAGAACATTAAAAATTTTAGGAATATAATTTTTTTCGTAACATTTAATTATAAATGACTAAAAGAGGAATTTTAGAGGAATGTTCTATTAACTGTTCGCTAATTTTTTCCTCATACTTTTTAACATAACTTTATTTAAAAAACAACTACTGCCTACATGTGAAAAGTCAAAGAAAAAGGTTTAGGGATAAAATAAAACTATCGTTTTAATAAAAATCATGTTTTATTAATTCTTCAGTGAAATATTTTTGGTCTTTGTTCTTAAAAATAATTCTTATAATTCCTGCTGGTATACAATCGCAAATTACTTCAATTCCTAATTAAAAAAGGCCAAAATATTTTATAAATATTCGCAGAATAATTGCAAGGATAATTAATATGGCAACACTGGTACAACTAGAAGAGAAAGGTATTGTTTGCGTTTGAATGCCAGACACTGTACCTTTCGGCAATGCTGGCTTAAGAGCAGGTGAAAATCCTTCATCTAAGGGTTCTGCAATCATTGAATGTTTAGTAGCGGAGACAACTTTAACTGTTACCATTTTTCCCATATATTCTTCCTTCATTGGTACTAAAATTTGTTGATAATACTTATTGTGAGCCACATAATGTTTTTTGTCATGAGAAATTTCGGTAACCAAAACTTTGTACACTTCCCCAATCTGATCTTCATAAGGCTCATATGATTTGAAAAATTCTGATAATTGTTTAGTACGTTTCTTTACTTCTTGAGCTGGTATTTTTGGCATTTTAGCTGCAGGAGTGCCAGGCCTTGAGAAGAACTGATTAATAAACAAACTATGAAATTTGTATTTTTTACATAATTTCATTGTTTCTTCAAAATCTTCATCATTTTCTGTTGGAAAACCGCAAATAATATCAGTGGCTATATTCACTCGCGGTATTCGTTCTCTCAGATAATCAACAACATGCTCAAAATCTTCAATTAAATACTCCCGTTTCATATCAATTAAAACTCTATCACTTCCTGATTGAACAGGTACATGTAAAAAGCTATAAACCCTTGGATGTTGTAAAATCTTACTCATTTCTTCTAAATGTTCCAAAATATATGGAGGATTTGTCATGCCCACTCGCATCATGCATCCTTCTGGAATAATTTCTACAATTTTCCACAAAAGCTCTGGCAAATTAGTGCCAATGTCTCTGCCATAAGCACCTGTATCTTCAGATGTAAGCCATAATTCACAAACTCCTTCACTGAACGCTTGTTTAGCTCTTTCTACAATTTCTTCAGGAGGATAACTACCCAATTCTCCTCTGGCGTGTTTTGTTTTACAGTATGTACATTGATTTAAACACCCTGTATTGATAGCTATTATTTCTATTAAAGGATTTCTTCGAACTTTTGGCAAGGCTAGAGAAGCACCCCCTGTCTTTTTACCTTGATCCTTTTTTTGGGATAAAAATCTTACAGCATTACCTTTCAAAGTTTCTTCAACAACTTCAACTACGCGATCTATTTGCTGTACACCAATCATGCTTAAGCCTTCCATGTAAGATGATTTAGGACAACCTTGTGGTACACACCTAAAATAATTTGTATATTTTAACAGTGATAGTTATTTATTAAAAGCAATCGCGTAATGTCAACAAACCAATTATAAATAGTATTTTTCAGCAAATTGTAAAAGGCTAAATTGAAACAATTGAAACAACACATTGACTAATGGTTCGGAATAAAAATAAACTTCCTAACATCTATCACAAGATTTTGAGAGTAAAGGTCGAACATCAATAATTACATAGCTGAGTTATTTATTTACTTATTTGTTTGTTGGTGAAAAATTAAAGGTCGAAGAGAAAGATTTGAAATATTGATAACTATATTGTAATTGATATAAATATAATAGAATGCATAATATAATTTTTTAACTAAAATAATAATAGTAAACAGATCATTTATAAGTGGAAAATTATTATATTATAACTAATCCAATATTTTAATTGTAACTAACCCTGCAACAACAACATGTTTGCCTTTACTTTTTCCCAGTTCAATTTCATTCCTAAAATGACTTTCAGCAGGACTTTTAACTGTGCAAGAATTTAAAAGCCAAAGATCAGCCTTCTCTTTATCATCTGTCAAATTGTAACCATAAGCAGCAAGTTGACCAGCCATGTATTCGCTGTCAGAACTGTTGTGAGTACACCCCCAAGTTTTTACATATATTGTCTGAGTTCCTGGTATAATGCTGGAATATATCGGTGCTTCTGGTAAGTCATCTTGAGTTTTTTTTTTCTTTGCTCGAATAGTAATGTGTTTTCGATTACTATATCTTTCTTTTGGAGTGATATCCTGTGCAGATATCAAATCTTCGATATCATCGATGATTTCTTCTAATGGTGCGGGCATTGTGACCTTTAATTATTTATATTTTGTTAATATACTTCAAAATATTTTTTTGCCCAGTTTCAATGCAGTTTAAATATCTGTTATTGAAATTACTTTATGGTAATGAATAATGACGCAGTAATAAAACTTTAACAAATTAAAAACAATTGATAATAACTATAACAATATGTAATTCAAAACTCAAACTACACTGCACCTCACTGGCAAATTATTTTCATAAGTTTACAGGTTATGTTTACGAATGGAAAGTGTGCACGAGGCACATGTTTTCAGTTATTACAACCAGATGTCACCTCTCTAATAGAACAAAATTAATAAAAAAAAAAACATCAAATATGCTTTTTTTATTAATTTCATGTTCTACTGAGACAATGTGGACAATGTTTTATTATGCTAAAAATTTTGTTTTAAAAAAATAACAATATTCATGTCAGACATATTTTAATTTTTACCAGAAAATTAATGGTTTTTTAATTTGCCAATAATTTAAAAAGAATTTTTAATTGGCAACAATTTATTTAATTAAAGAATTAAAGTTTCAAATTTAAATAACAATTTTGTATTAAAAATAAAATTATATATATAATCATGTCAGGCGGTACTTATCGGGTAGCTCCCCCAATTTGAGTCGCTTGATACGTGTTTGAATATTTCAAATTCAAATAATTTTCAAATTTAGGAGGGAAATTCAAAATTAGCAAATCAAAAAATCTCCGCGGGGTGGCTACGCCACCCCGCCATAAATTTTTTCAAAGTCTAACTAAACTAACCACCCTAGATTCAAGGCCGTGTTGGTTGGGAGATACCTCATAAATACCGTTTTTTCGAAGGGTATTATTGTGTCCGAACATATAATATACAGACAAAATTAAATTAATACAAACAATTTTTATAAAAATTTAATAGAAGTTAAAATTAATAATTATTGTTTGCATTCAAAATTATTAAGAACTCGGAATTACTAAAGAATGTTATTTGTAATAAGTAAATAAAGAACGTTTTTTTATAAGGAGAATAAAACAAAACTTGCAATAGTAATCTGCCAGATAGATAATTTGCGTTTGTCTCTAGATGAGTCTGATATTGCGGCACTATCGGGTCAGTTGGTACGTGTCGGATGATAGTGTCTCGCATAGTGTCGGCTGGACTCGGGCGCGCTCGGAATTCGATACGCGCATACATGTAGACGATTAGACGCACGTCAAACACACGCAGATCATTGACGACCGAGAAATTCGAGGCTAACGATAAAAGATCAAAACGTTCAAGTGTGAATAAAATATTTCTTTAGTCGTCAACCAACAGACGCCAACACCATGACTACACGGGCGGAAAGGGAGCGCGCTTGGCAAATACAGGAAAAATGTCAAAATCTTCTTACGCAGATGCTTCGCGATGAGGACAACAAGTATTGTGTCGATTGCGATGCGAAAGGTTTGTAATGCTTATACATTGTGATGTTTTCAGTTGTAACATTTTATTCTCCTATCCGATAAAAACAATTTGACATTTGCACGTGTCTATCGTAACTAATAATTTTCTTATTTTAAGTTTACCGTTAGATAATTTTTTTTTGTTCTTACCCTTTGAAGTTTTGCTTTATTTTCTTTATTTCTTTCATTCTTTTTAACGTGCAAATAACACTTGATTATTAATTGTTGTCCAACATCGTAAATGTACAGGATGCAATTCTCAAAGTTGACACCTTATTATGGCCAACTTACATGCGCGGTAATTAAATTTAAAATCGGTCTTATTTCATTACTTTTTATTATTATTATTATTTATTATATTTTTTTTCAGTTTTGCTTTTTAACCGTGCAAAATAGAGTCCCAATTAGTTTAATTAAAAGAAGTATTAAAATCAAGTTTTATAATAATATCTATAATGTTATATTATTATTTATAAAGTATAATAAAATAATATTCTATCAAATGTTTTGTATAAACATAATGATGTATAATGACATGACACTTTTTAATTAGATTTGATAAAATGTATTATACAAAAATCGATAATATCGTAAAATATGAATAACCTATTTATTTGAAAGGAATGATATGTATATATATGCACATATATAGTATACATTGAAGTGGAGTAATGGACATATTGTTTTATTATAAACTTAATATAAACTTTGTTTTTATTATATATTTTTAAGTGACTAAAGACCAAATTTATTTATGTTAATAACATTGCAGTATAGTTATTTTATATTAAATAGAAATATTAATATAATACAAGTAAATTAGTGTTTATGCGTTTAATGAATTTTAAAGGATTATATATAATAATTACAAATAAGTAGATTGTTGTCTTATTTATATAATACAAATTGTGTACCTTATATAGTATACATTTGGAAAATATTTAATTTCAATTCAACGTTTACATTGTTATTTCACTTACTTACAGTTTATTACATTTTTCGCCTTGAAACATAATATTGTTATTTGCAATATTTCATGAAGAAATAATTGGCACAAAATTAATTAATTGTAAAATAAAATATATATAGTAACATACATATTCTGAAACAAAATGTATGATGTATATAAACAGATTACAAATATTATTGAGATGATTTGCATTTTTATCATATAGATATATATAAATTATTAATAATTTATAAGAAACCAACTTGTATTCTTACAGTATCAATCAGTGTACTTTTACATAAATTATAATTATATAATTTTTATATTAATGTTTTCTATTAATATTTCAATTTATACCTTTACTGTTTTAGTATTTTTATTTAAAATAATTTCATGTTTTTAAGAATTAATAATCTAGGACTTGTTTGTAATAATAGTTAACAATTTGAATTTATTTTCAAATATATTTTCCTAGTAATCAATTAAATGTTTTTTATGAGTGATTATAAAGTTATGAACACTTTTAAAGTAATAAAAATTTAAATATAAAAACAAAAAAAAAAGAGATAATAATAATTTTCTTAGTTAAGAACTTCATTATGCATAAATTATGAACATTTAATGTTTTTTTTATACTAGACTAGAAAAGTAATAAATATTGTATATTGATAATATTAAAATGAAAATTTCTATCAATAACCATAACTTATTTAATATAGTGCAGCATTTGCAATCGCTAATGTTCTGTTAACAATTTATATCATATATTTTTAATATCTATAATGAAAAATTGAAAAATTTTCTGTGTAATTGTCAGATTTGCTGATAAACGACTCATGTGTGTTGGCATTATCATAACGTAGGAAGTAAATAAGACATTTACAACAGCTTTCTATAGTACACCAATATTAAACACACTAGTAAAATTTATTTAAAAAATGCATAAATTTTACTTCGCCTTAATAATAAAAAAAATTATCTCGTTATATAATTGAACAATTATATAAAACATTTTTTTTAATATTAAATCTACATTTTTTTCTCATTTGCAGGACCAAGGTGGGCCAGTTGGAATTTAGGAATTTTTTTATGTATTCGTTGTGCAGGCATACACAGAAATTTAGGAGTTCATATAAGTAAAGTAAAATCTGTGAATTTGGATGCATGGACTCCACAACAAGTTGTCGTAAGAATATTATTTATATTTCATCATTATATAATAGTTGCATACATATTTTGAGTCATATATATATTAGTTAAAATTTTCAAATCATTTAAAATTGAACATTAACATTTATTTAATATTTATCACTTTTATTTCTTCTATAATCTTATAAAATATGTCCGTATAATTGATTAAAATTAATATTGTTAATACAAATTACAATGATTAAAACAATATTTTATTTAAAATTATTAATACAGAAAATATAATGTAACACTAGATTTTGTTAATACTTTTCATTACATTTTTTTCTGTATCTTCAACATCCTTGTCCTTACTTTTCACAGTTTTATAATAGAACAAAAAGGATAGAGAAGTAGGGCTATTGATATGTGAACAAGAGCAGAGAAACAGGATTTGTCATAAGTTCCATTGTATAAAGGAACTTGATTTAAGACAATAAGAGTAATATAAATATAGACTTATTTGTGATTTATCTTTGAATGTCTGTTATTTCCTATTCTTTAAATATTCATTGATTAAACATAATTAATATAATTTGTTTTCAAGAAACATTTTTTTTAAATATAAGAAACTTTTTTCCACAAGTTTCACTATTATATATTTTTTATAAATATCAGAGAGAATTCTTTAGTTCGCTTAAAATATGTGAAAATAATGTATGAAACTTTATCTAAAGATTTATGCCAAATATGTAAATTTTTAGGTTTATGAGAATAAGGCATTTGTAGATGTTATGCATGTTTCTAGCATATATTCGGGGATATATAAAATCATACATTTAAATGATTTTTATTAACTTTTTGGTTATCATAGAATTTATATATCTTATATTTTCATTTATAATAATGTAATATTACTTTTCTCACTTTTCTCATATGTAAAACAAATTATTTAAATTCTAGATACATATTGTTTTAAAGTATCACATATCAATTACATTAGGGTATTGTTTATTATTATTATTATATATATATATTTAATTTAATAAAACCTTAATTTTACATTATTTATCTTCAGAGTCTTCAACAAATGGGAAATTCTCGAGCCCGAGCGGTATACGAAGCAAATCTTCCAGATAGTTTCCGCAGACCACAAACAGACTGCAGTTTGGAAAGTTTTATCCGAGCAAAATACGAACACAAAAAGTATATTGCTCGTGAATGGGTGCCTCCGCCTATACCTAAAGTAAATAATTTGTTCGTTTAAATGTAGTTTAATGGTTCAGGAAAACGTTAAACAAAAAAATTTTGGTTAAATTGTAAATAATATGGAAAAAAACTTAAACATGAGAATCTCTGAATAATGTATTTTCAATTAATATAATAATATATTTAACTAATTAAATATAATAAACTAATTTTTCTTTAATATAAAATTTCAGTAATTTAGGATCTGTTAAATAAATAATTTTGTTAGTAATTATTTACATGACTTGTAAAAGCAAAAAATTAAATAGTGATAATGGATGAAATAAATAATATTCACGTTTATTTATCAAATTCTATGTTAATTTAAATAGGTTAATTGGGATAAGGAATTAGATGAAGAAGCCGAAAAACAACGTCGAAAAAAGAAAGAAGGGTCCAAGGCTGCTGCCAATCAAAAAGTATTTCTATCTGTAAAGAAGCCAGAAGTAGTGCCTCAACTACCCAAACCTCGCAGTTCTGTCAGTCCTAAACTTAACAGATCGGCGAATTCTAATACTTTAGATTTATTAGGTCTTGGTATGTTGCTAATATAAAAAAATAAATAGTATTAAATATTAAAACACTAATTTTACATATTAAGTTAATGGGCGTTATAATAGATTAGAATCTCTGTTAGATTATATAATTTTTCAAGTGATTTCATTAAATTAATAAACTGTATGGGTAACAGATGCTCCAGAAAGTCAGTCAGCTAGTGCAAATGGCTCCTCTTCGGGAGACGATATCTTTTCATCTTTCCTGTCTGCACCTCCGTCCTCCAGTTCCTCTACTGTTAATGGTTCTTCTACAAGTGGAAGTTCAACGATTGCAAACAGTTCAACAGCAGGAAAAACAGAAGAGGAAAATTTCTTTAATCAACCAGCTCCATCAACGCAAGAAAAAAGCAAAATGACAAAAGACAGTATTATGGCATTGTATGGTACCTCAAGTCAAAAACAGACAATCCCAACTGTTCCTGGTAATTTTACTAGTAACTAGAATTAACGTTGCGTACCTTATTTGTTCGTTTTTTTTTTTTTTATTGTCTTTTATCTAACCAAACATATTTAAATTTTAGGTGGATTGTATTCACAACAGGTGCAACAGTTTGCGCCTCAAGCAAATGCTCAGTTTGTGCAACAAAGCAATTTTATGGTGCAGCAGGGTAGTACAGGGCAATTAAATTCTGTGGCGGCACCGATGGTTATGCCAGTGGGCAATTCAATAACTGCGTTGCCGAACCAGATGTGTATGATAACTGGAATTCAGACTAATAGTACAAATGGGATTCAACCAATGACCCAAATAAATGGCTTGCCAAACTCGACGGTGCCTATGCAGGTATTTTAATATAGTTTTAAATGCAATTGACACGGATGAATATATGTTGATTTTTATTACATAAGTTAATACCTAATTTACAAGACTGCGTGGATACTAAATATTTTTTTCAGAAAATTCCTGTTCTTTACCAAAAATATTTTATTTAGCTTATTTTTCTTCGACAATTTATATAAAAACTAATTTGTTTGTTACTAAGACATCAATAATGTTATTTAAGTATTGTACATTACATGAGTCGATGTCTTGGTAACATAAAAAATCGCTTTATAGCGACTTTATTTTTTATATGAAATTTTCGTCGAACTCCCTATTTATTGCATTAGGTCAAAATAAATATTTATTTAAAATTACTTTAAATTACCGTAAATTATTGTAAATTTTATTAATTATAATCATAGATTCAAATTGATTTCACAATTTTACAATGTTTTTAATTTTAATTCATGCAGATGATGCAAATGGGACAAGGTAATGTAACTAGTAATAATGGTTGGAGTGGTATGATGTTGGCTCAAAATCTTCAACCGGCTCCTGGAAGCAATCCATTTTTCAACTTACCGTCAACCCAGCAACAAACAGCGAGTGCTTGTGCTCCTCAGGTACTGATCATTTATCTGCTTATTTATTTTTATGTAACAGAACTTAAATTATATGCTGAGAAACATCAGGAGTAGAAATAAGTGACTCTAGTAGTTACAAATTAATTTAACTAAATTTTAGTACATTTAAATATATTTATATTAAATTTTTTTCATAATATATAAATTTCAATGAGAAGTTAAAGAATATCCTTTACATATATTTTTTTTAAAATCCTTGATAAATAAATAAATAACAATATTTACAGTTACCCCAGCAGCTGTCACAATTGTCGTTGAATGGAATATCATTTCCAAACACAGCTTCAGCGAAACCAACGCAGCCTACTCTATCTGGCCAGACCTTATCAACGAATCTGTGGCAGTAACGAAAATTGTAACATGCATAGTAAATTCGTAAATTCACTAATTCGTTCGATGTTACATGTTACAATGTCGAATGTCTGCCATGATGATGGTTTCGCGACTATTTTATCTGCGCGACACGAGTAAATAATTATACAAATACAAAAAATAAATAAAATTAAAAACTGTTATTACAATTATTATTATTATTATTATTATTATTATTATTATTATTATTATTATTATTATTATTATTATTAATTTCATGCAATTAAATATTAATATTTGTGAATGAGCAGTATGTATATTGTATCAGTAAGTGTGACTGCATGTATTTTACTTACATTCTATTCTTTTTCCATTAATGATATTATCTTTTATTGAAAAAAGAAGAAGAAACTTTTAAAATTTTATTCTGTTTATACATTTAAATACGTCTTTAAACTGTACTTTCCTTCGAAAAGTTTTGCGTAATTAAAATTGTTGGGTACGTACTTGTGTTATATGAAATATTATTGAAAATTTGTATTAATTTACAAAATGTCTTGAGTAATTATATTTATTACACATTATTTCAACAAATTAATATAAGATTTTAATGAAAAAATTATACCAACACATACAGTGAATTTAAATAGCATTTGAGTATTAATATTTATATCTGACGTTTTCAATAATATTTCTGTATTTTCATGTTACATTCGCATAAGTACTTTATAACATTATAGTTAAATGAATGTAAAAGATATTAAAGTTTTCAAAGTACTTTTTCATTGATAGTAAAAAATAATTAAGAAAGAAGTCACGCCAAGATTGTAAAGTATGAATTGAACAAGTTAGGATTGATTGTTGGAACTTTTTAATTTTTGTTAAATATTCTTGAAACTATAAATATTTTTTTAAAGATATATGTACAATTTGTTGATTCATATTTAAATTTTGAAATATTTTTGATTCGATACATATATTTCTTAATTATCATTTTACGTTTTATGAAATATATTTGTTTTTTAATTACTATATTTGAAAATTATAATATCTTGAATTTAAATAAATATAAAATAAAAAAGAAATAATGAAACTTCATAATGTAACTGAAATTCTTTAGAAAAGATACTAAAAAATCAAAGATTCAATTATAAATAAAAAATAATTCATGTTTTTTTAGGTAATAACAATTTATTCTAGTTATTTTTTTATATTTTACATTTTAGATTTTAATAAAAATATTCCGTAGTAAATACTGAAAGAAATTTTATTATTAAGTGTAGAATTTTTTTGAAATCGTGTATACGAGAAATCATTTGATATGAGGAACATTATTCAAGTTAAAAAATTTGACAATAATTTTAAAATTTCTTATGGCATGTGCAATGTTTTCGAACCATGTAAAAATGTCAACGTTAAAACATTCAATAAAATAAATTAAAATACTATATATTCAATGCAAACATGGTATTTGTAAAAGTACTTCTGAATTATTCTTGCTAATAAAATAGCATACTGTTTTAAAATGATATACTTCGTCTTTATTAATTTGTATAACCCTAAATAAATTAATATAATTTGTAACAATAATTCTATTATTGTTGCTATTGGGATTTGGCACCAGGGAAAATGGATGTTTTCTATGAAAGCCATTAGTCTCATACTTCTATTATACGGTATTGAATCAAGATTAGTTTTAACACAATACCGTAGGCGATAATTACTAGATTAGGGCGATAATTACTAGATCATTGTTTTTATTAAAAAAAAATTATAAATAATTAATATAATTTTTTACGTGTTAAAAAAACGCGTTCCATTAACTCGCTAAAATCTGATTTAAAATTCCCGGTTTTGTAATTGAATTAGATTCTTCCAGTGGACTGTTCAAAACGCTAAAGCGTAGAAAAGCAAAAGTGAAAGAAGTAGTACACTCAGAGCCGTATTGTATCATCGACACACGCACACAACACGCGCACACCATGATTTTGTAGCGTGGCATCACTGTTTTGTTTGTATGTATGATGTAGCATTGTCAACCAGTGTGGAGATATTTAGGCCGGGGATCGCACTTGAAGTTGGTAACAAAGCGTTCAAAAAACGACTCTGGTTCTCACTTATAAAATACTTCCTCTGTCGTTTTCATTATTATACTAATGCGAGTGACAGAGAAAGTATTGCGTGAGAGAGAACCGGAGTAGTTTTTTGAACACTTTGTTACCAACTTCAAGTGCGAGCCCCGGCCTAAAAATCTCCACACTGTTGTCGACCTACAAATAATGGTGTGCTTGTGTCGATGTGTGAATACGGCTCCTAGTGTAGTTGTTCCTCTTGTCCCTTGGGTAAGGAATGGTTTATGCGTAACGTGCTCATTTTACATTTGGAAATTAACGGGTTTAGCGCATATATAATTTTCATCACACGAATTAAGTGCATTAATTTGATTGTAAAATGGCTCCAACAATTCAAATTAATAGTGGAACAAACGATAAGAGATCTACGCGACCAATTGAAAAAAGGTAAGCTATCTAACCTTTAATATTATCGAAAAAGCAAAAGTTCATTTTGGACTCGAAGGATCCAAAATTAATTTAACAAAAAGTCAGTGATGCTATAAAATCCTGCTGCCCCCAAGCGAAACTAATTTCCTTGTTCTTCAATTGTTAGATTGCTTTATTTATTTTAAATGATAGAGAGTTAAAACAAATCCAGGGGACCTATTATGGAAATCACGAAGTCATGGATTTGCGATTTCATGAATATCACAACGCGTCCTTTTAAAAATTGCGTTGACATATTCATGAAATCATAATCTTGTAATTCTGTGTGATTGGCTTTTTTGGAACATCTCATTCTAGCAGTTCATGTAATGATAAAATATTATATTCATAAATATTTTAATAATGTTTATTAATGCTCCAAAATTTAAATACAGTCAAACCTGTGAGGAGTCGCCCTGTCAAGAGTCGCGATGAGTATGTTTGAGTAAATACATACATAAAAACAAATACAACCATCTGTCCCCACCACAGCTCGTTTCCCCTTATTTTGTTTAA
>JABFPN010004473.1:0-15087 GCA_022817305.1 Leptoteleia sp. ZL-2020
ATTTGCGTGTGGTCATAACCTCAATTGTCTTCGTTGCTGCATACACTTTATGCTAGTTCGTCGGATTCACATTGAGAATCCAAACTGTTATTTTCACGTAGTGATCATTCCCTCTTTTATAAAAAAAAGAAGTTTACATCGACACTCTTTAAATGTAGGTATTTCATACATTCAGTTATGTTATTTTTAGATCAAATGTTTTTATTTTATGATTTTAAAACTCAAATTTTCACCGTGGATTAAAGGCAATTAACATTGTACATGGATGAGTTCATGAAATTTGCATTTAACGATATTTGACGTATTTTAACGATCTGTTTTATTTTTAAGTTTATTTTTACTATTTATTTATTTTTTTATTTATTTATTTACTAGCTACTATAGTTATTTCAACTATGTAATCAAGTATAATCTAATATAAACTATAGTTACAGATACAATAAAGACTCTAGTAAATATTACTAATGGCTATAGTATTCACGAAAAGTAACTATAATACACTAGTCATGAACAGTAGAATTTTCTCTCAGTGTATGTTAGTATGTTCTGTATTTCACTTTTATCATCTCAATAAAATTAACGTTGTAAGACATCTGAACTTTTAGTAGCAAAATTGAGCTGTATGAAGTTGGCGACCCAAATTTGGAAAAATACACAAATTTTTAGAGTTCTGGACTGGAGAAAGGTCGCAGCGTGAAGTTGGCAACCCAAATCTTTATTTCGCTATAAAAATGTTATTTCGCTATAAAAATGTTATTTCGCCGAAATTATTGATAAAACCTATCAGGAACTCTAGAACTATTATAGTTCCGTCCAGAACTCTAAATTTTTTTTGCATTTTTCCACATTTGGATCGCCAACTTCACATTGCTGTAAAATTGAACGTTTAATTTAAAAGTTCAATATCCTGGCTGTAAATAGCTCTTTAGTGTCAGTCGTGTTAATAAACTGTTATATAATTTTTCATATAAATATATGCCAATGAATCAGCATAGCGTTATCACCGGTGTTATTATCAATATTGCTGGAAAATAAAATATGTAAATAAGAATGCGGGTGAAAGTACGTTCGCACTCGCATACAAACACTGCTAAGTAAACGGCAACGTACGCACATGTAACGTATAAATTCATATCACATGAACTTGATAATTTTGTATCTCAAATGCATCTGCTTTTCCACGAGTAAATATGCAAAAAAGAAGTAACCGAAACTGATGATAACCCGGTAGCAGCGTTTACATCATGTTGCTATATCGATTTTATAACGAAAGGCGAATTGCGTGCTCAGCATAACCAATACACGTCTTAAGAAGCATATAACTTTGAGCCACGAGCCGAGGTCGATGGCTATGCTCGGGTGGAAAAAGCTCGTGCACAACACGAGCTCCTGGGGAGCACTCGTGAGTCGTTGCATGCTTGTAAAAAGCAACGGTTTAGATATCATCGCGAGGCGGCAAAGTAGTGGCAAGGTCCCCTCTCGCGGCATATACGCTCGTGCATACACCACCGCGTGCCGCGACCGAGACCTCGGCCGCTGTTTAAGCACCGAGCTGATAAATCGCGAGTACTTGCCACGTTTTACAGACTCGATATGTAAAACCAAACAATGTAAGGCCAATTAAAACTCACTTTTCGTTTTAACCTCAGATCGCAAGCTCAAACGCGTGAACCGACACGTGACCCCGAAGAGTTCACTTTCCAAACTTTCATCCGGTGGTGCCAGTAAGAATAAGATGATCGCTGTTAAATACATTAAACATGGTAGAAGATTAGCAGAGATTGTTCGGGATTAAGTTTCAAAAGTTTATTAAATTATATTTCGTGAAGAAATTATTAGGTTAGATAAATGTAAAGTTGAACCGTTCAGACCTTTTGACCTTAAGAGTTCATAAATTATTTGGACGAAATCATATAGATTTTGCAGAATAAGAAATGAAAAGTTGCTTGCAAAAAATAAACTTTTTTACATTTTAATTCTTAAATGTTTACGAATATTAAGAAATAATGTTTGAAATAAAATAGTTATTAACAAAATTATAAAGTAATATTTTAAGATATATAATTTTCTTATTCAGAAATGTTTAATTCCACACGAGTCTTTATATATTAAAACATTCTATTGAATAATTTATTTCCATTTTAACCATTATTAATAGCTAAAATAAAACTTTTCTTTTAAGAATAAATAAATATATAATTATCTTTCATTTGTTCTCAGTCTTGTAATAACTTACTTTTTTTTCTTCTTTGATTATCTTTTTATTATGGATCCATTAATTTCCGTCCACCTATTATAGTGTTTTGTAATACTCTTTAACTTAAGAATAAAGAAAAAGACGGAACCTAAACGTCAACAGTCGTAAAAAACTCGGGTCATTTAACTTGGATTCAGATACCACAAACGCAACATAAGAGAGTTCCTGAACTAAATGGAATCTAGAATTATTTACATGGAAATCTCTATTCTTGAATTCGACTTCCAAACAAGTTTTTACATTCATTATCCATCTCGAGTTAATGTTTTTACTTTGTTTCTCTTGGAATAAGTAACGATCCTTCATCAGCTAAACGGATTATCGCCAACCATTTATCATATTTACTCTAATGTATTCATTTTCTTCTTAATTCAATTCACGTAGAAAAGTGATCAATACACAAGGATAATTATATAATATTATTAATATCCTTAATAATATTAATAGCAATTGTTCTCCAATTTTAATTCTTAAATACCAGAAATATTAACAATCATCATAAATTTCTTCAGTTTTTGCAAAATTCTTTTGTTTAAAAGTTTTCTGCTTCTGATTATACAAAAATATTGACTTTTGGTTGTGAAAAGATTCATCGAAATCGACGAAAATCCGACTTGAGTCGAGCATTGTCATTTGACTTTGTTTACAAATTAAAAGCAATTATTTTCATAGCTGGAGATTACTCGCGTTCAAACCGGGCAATGTATCCAAGACCTGATAGAATATCGATTGTTCTACTTGTTTATTCGAGCAGAAGGCTTTCCTGATCCCGTCATAGACTGCAATTTTTTGATTGACGAAGTTCGATGCTCGTGGAAACAAATGGGGTTTACCGGGAACAGCTGAAATGTCTGTTTGTTATTTAAAGCAGAAATTTAAGTGAATAACGAGGTTTGCGACGAGAAGACGCCATATACCGGATTAAGTTATAATTCCCCGCAATACATTCATGAATTATTTAAGATGTAATTATGAACAATATTAAAAATATTCGGTTTTCCAGTAATAATTATATTCCATAAATTTACAAAAAAGAACAAATATAATGAAGCTTATAAATAAATATTATAAACGTTATAATTTCTGAACATTTATATGAAATATTTTGTTAGTTTCTCATAGTTTCACTTTTTTTGTGTGTATATCTAAAGGTCCAATACATTTTACTCGGCTTTGATTAGGCGAAAATTTTGTCAAAAAGCATCTTTTTTTTCTCAGTGTAGTACTGCTTTCGAACTTTAGAAATGCTTTGGTATTGGAAACGTGGCATACATCAAACCGTTTTCATATCTTCTTCCCAACCATTTGCGAATTCAAACTGATTTGAAAGATCCTTTGCTGGAATGTCGTCCAAAAAGCTAATGTAATTCCATTCAGATTTCTTTCATCACACATTTGACTTGTTCGCATCTTATCTAAAACTTCATCCCTTTCCTCATTCGTAAATCTTAGCGTGTAGTACGGAACCCATTAGCCAACGTCAAACCTTTTCAATGGACAAATATATTGACTGCGATTCGACTTATGTTGCACTTTGCTTCTATGTGCTATCACCGATCTATTTAGACTCTGTTCAGTAACTTTTACCACCGGTGAATTTCGTTTCGCGAACAATGTGGACAACTCCGTATCTCGCGCCGACTTCGACCAATGAAAGCGTAAAATCTGTCAACTTTCAAGTCTTCTCCTTTAGATCTTGCAATCACACGACTTCGAACTGAATGCTTTTTCCACGCAAACTTTACAAGTTCGAAATAAGTCCTTCTTTGTGGATTTGCAAATTGAATTCGAAGCAACGTAATATTTTTCGATCAACATTCAAGAAAGTTTTAGCTTTGGCCAAAATTTGAGATTTAATAAGCCGCATTACTGAGCCCTGCATTATCACGGATGCGAGAAAAGATTAAACTAGAGAATGATTTAGAGGAGACAATGTAACCTGGTTGCAACGAGTAGGCGGCTTATATTAGATGAACAATATTTGCCTTCAGTTGTAATTTGCTCGCTGATACGTCACTGCAATCGTAACTAGTAACAGTGGCAATCAATGATTATGACTGTTTTGGTAATTTATATCAACTTGTACCAACAGCTACGTGCATAAATCCTACGGTCTTATTAGAACAAGTTCAAATTAAATCCGGCAGATAGTTCATCTGTTCAAGTTGACTTGTAACTTAATTGTCAGATGGAATAATTGGAGAATTGTTAAAATTTAATTAAATGTTCAGAAGGCAATTCACATTTGATTAGGTTGGTATTGGATGTTAAATTATGAAAGATATAATGCATTAAAATAGATAAATAATACGAAGGAATTCTAATGTAGTTAAATTTGTTTGAAACTTTCAATGTATGGTCGATATGCACGTAGATAAGTTTAGGTAGAAATATATGGTAATAGTTATCATATATTGGTTTGTCAATGTTGTCATTGAATTATGTAAGAACAGATTAATAAAATAAAATTTGATAATTCAGACTTCAATTTAGTTAAATATTTATGTACATTTTGAAAATAAATCAAAACATTTAAAAAAATCGTGGAATTGTAAAGTATATAAAATTATTTTAATTTTACTAAAATTTTATTTATTTGTTTATATCTAATTAATAGAGTGCATTCTTCGATGTATATGTATAACAAAACATTTTCTGTGATTATTTCCTATATAATAATGCATAGTCATGGACGATCAGTAATATACGTTCACGAACAATGCATACACAAATTTGAATTTCGACAATTCATATACATTAATGGAATAAATAAATATCTAGAGTTGCCAGAAAGCGCCCCGGGGTTTCACTCTGGCTATGAACCGTCCGGCAATAGTATAAACAACTTCTTTCTTCGTTTTATGTACTGTCGGTCTCACTGATCGGGAGCTGTCTTGTATAAAATAGAAGACAAATTTCTTTTTGTAAGATAATGAAACAAATATAATTATTGTTGTAAAAATAAAAAATGTAATAAAATAAAATTATGTAAATTATATTTATGCGAATGTTTGCATTTCAATGACAATAAATGGCAATAAAGAAAAAAAAAAAATACCAATGTGGTAGCTAATCGGAGTGGTAGCTAACGATTCCGTCGTTCCAACTGTGGCGCAAGGGTCTTCAATATAAAGAACATGAGGTCAAACTCATGAATCTGACGTTCTATGTTGATATCTATATTGTCTTCAACTATCATTGATAAGCGTATTACATACTTCTTCATAAATATAGTCCAAACTTCTATGTAGAGTTTAGAATTAGAATTTTTAAAGTAATCGAACTTCGTCTTTATTGTTCTTAATATAAACCTCCATCCACTGTGCCACTTTAATTTATAATACCGTTAATTTTAAACTTAGTTTTAAATTTAAAATCTAATTTATGAATTCCTGAAAAATACACTTTTTGAGATTCATGAAAAGATGAATATTCTTAAATATATAGGTGTTCATGAAGAATTAAGTGGACGATTATTAACAATTATTTACCACCTCGGTCGATTTACCATCAATGCTCATTGAATTCCGGTATAAAGGAAAAAACAATACCGTGGTGGAAATTCGGGATCAACTGCTCATTAACTTGAAAACAACATTAGCCGCCGCAAACAGTTTCATTATCTAATTATTGATGGAACAGTGTTTCGGGCGATTGCCGTTCAATTTTTGCACTGGTATATACGCCGCTGATAAACGAGCAAGGCATCGAAAATAGTTTTGTAATCAAATTTCGGAGGAAAGGCCAGATCGGACGGGACCGGAAATAATGCCAAAGCGAGACAGCTTGGTGCAAGCGGATGAAAACGAGAGCGCATCATTTTATCAATGACAAACCGATAAATCTACCTAATTTGTTGCAAATACATTATGAATAATGCAACGTCCCTTAACTTGACTGTGATGCCGTAGTTAACAATTTGATTCACTACTGGTTCCTCAAGTTTTTTTCACTAAATCAAGAATTAAAACTTAATAACATTAAGTGAGTGTTTTTCTACGTTCGAGTTCACAATTATACTTTGCTCCTAAATAATTATTTATATATATGCTGATGGATATTAGAATTTTTTGTTACATTCTCAAGATAAATTTACAAAGTGAATACGATCGATCAATAGTCATTTTACGAGATAAATGTATCCTCGTGGAAGGTGAAAACATTTTGTCTGGAAATATTCATCTTTTAAACGTTGAACAAGCCATGTTTTTGTTGTTAGGAAATACACTAGCTGTTGCATTCCACGCGCTTAATATGTTTTATAAATGATGTTTTAGATGCTATTTTTCATTGCTTTTTGATGCATTATTTTATGCGCCACAAGAAAAATGTTCGCGATATACATTCGTGTTCGGAACACTAGATAATGAAGTGGTAAATGTTTACGAATCAATGTTCTTCTGGTGATATAACAAATTCCAGAACGTAATTATTTTAAAAGATCTATTTAAATAATATATATAAATAAAATGTAATAAATTTAATATAACAGATATAAATGTAGATAACAGTAAATAAATTTATATTTATATACTGTTATATATATATATATATATATATACATACATGTCCGAAGTATTTTTAAATTCAAATATTTCCAAAAACTTGACGGGAAATTTAAAATTAGCCAATTAGAATTTCTACTTTTTGCTTCGCTAGGTAAACTAACATTAGATATACAATATGACCTCATACACAACATTGCACATATTTATAATTATAGATATAATATATTTATTTAAAAAATTTATAAGATTTTCCTTCAAAAATACTTATTTGGCAAATACAACTACTTGAATAATGTATTAATGTCACAATAGTTCACACGCAATATATTATTATTTTGAAATGTTATTTTTATAGAAATAAAGTAAATGAAAATGCAAACAGAAATATGAAACCTCATTTTTCTTTCGTTTTATATGGAAAAAAGAATAATGTGATATTAATTCGACATCTCAATAATTCATAGTGTACGATATACGGATAAAATTACAATTAAAATATCTTGTAAATGGAAGCAAAGATTACGTTACGCAAAATATGAAAAAATTATATCACAAGAAAAAGGATAGCATTCCAATTCGTCAAAGCTTTTGTAATATGAACATATTGAATTTTACAATTGAATTCTATTCTGTAATTAAATTTCTTTTTAAAGTTGTATAAATAATTAAAAGAAAATTAATTAAATAAAAAACAATTATTAATTTATTCTACATTTGTAATAAAAATATGTTTTTATTTATCTGTAATTAGAAAAACGAGTAGTTCTCAGAGTTTAATTAAATATTTATATTATAAAAAATTGCATATGAAACATAACTCTTTTTCAATAAATGTAAACAGTAAAAAGATTTTTCTTGTTAAATTCGGGTTCGTTTCTAATTTGATACAGTTATATTTCGAAATAACTAAAACTAAAAAATAAATTTTTGTCTTTTGTTATCGTCTTCCAAAAATTTTACTATAATTGTTTGCTTCATTTTTGCTTTAGTATTAAATGATTTGAACTATTGATAAATGTGCAATGTAATTAATAAACCGTATGAAATGTTTTTCTGGGTGCGTGCATTTTCCATTTAAAAACGTGTGGATTTGTCAGCGATCGAGACTAAAGAACCCGTTGTTTGCAGCAAATGCACGGAACCCAGCTCAGGATTAAATTGGATTGTCATTCCCATTGCGCCACCTCTAATAAAAACATCGAATAAAACGCTGTCGTCATATGCAAATCCGTTGATTAATCCCTTGTACACTCCAGTATTATCTCGCTTATCTGACTGTATTTCGTTAGAATCTTGCAAGCCTAGGAAGCTTTCGTCGCGATCCTGACGATTCTCTCCGGGAGAATAACTTGAACCACTTGAATGACTTGTATCCAAGATAAGCAAAGTCGAATATTAATTTTGTTTCCTTCCTTTTGACCGATTTGTTATTTCAAAGCGTAATGCAGCTTTGTTGAATAAACTTTGTACTCTTATCTTTCCTCATTCATAACACCTAAATTATTACAAAAAAATTGCATGACTAAAACTAAAAACAGTCTGTACAAATAGAGTTTGAATAATAAATAAATACGTCCTGCGTTAAAAAAATATTCCGGTTTAAAACTATAGCACTAAAATACTGCAAAGTTGCTCACAGATAACGATACGTTTTGCCACAGTTGCTACAGATTCCACCACATCGCAGTAAAGACAAAAACGCGAAGCCACACGTTTAACTATTATGGTCGATCTGTGAGGTTTAGACAAAAGCCACAATTGGGTCATAGTAGTATAAAATAATAAGGCAAAGTAGTCAGTGGATCCGTAGCCCAGTCCTTTTCTATACAAAATTTTAAAACTTTAATCCCATCTAAATACGAACACACGATTTATGAGTTATATTTCAAGCACTTTACTACTCGACCATCAGCAGCATCTGTTGAACGGCATTGCAGTTTTAAAAGATTATCAGCCATCTTGAATAATAGTATGAGAGTTTTTTGGAACTGCAGTATTGATCGACACATGTCGTGGTTGGCCAAATGGTAAGACGCTTGGTTTATAATTCGTAGATTGTGAGTTCAAATTTTCTTAGAATTCAAATGTTTCATTTATATTATGTATATAGAAAAGGACTATGCCACAGATACATTGATCATATTCTGCTGTAGTCTTGTGGAATTTGTAGTAGAAAAATCTATCATCACCTGTGGCAAACTCTGCGGTATTTTAGTGTGTGGGTTTAAGTCTTAGAAATTATTTTAATGTTAATTTTTTAATTACTTAATTAATAAAGTATGCAGTACACCAACGATTGAAATATTGTTAGTGGCGTTAATACTGACTCTATTTTGAAATATTAATTTGTTTACTAACAAAGGTATTCTACGATTACAAGACGCAGTAGCTAAATTGGAACTAATTTGAATTTGAATTTCCTGCTGTTTTACTTCTGCATCGAATACTATCTTACGATACGGTTAGGTAAACTCATCAGTTAAATGGTTGTAGTCAGTAAATGTTCATGTCTACGCAGACGTGTTCAAAATTTAATCGAACGATCATTATTACCGCATGTCTTTGAGTTGATGGAACGATACATGAAATTATAAAACTTTTTTGGTTATAAGAATCAAAATCTTAAGGCGTCGCAAACAAATTTTTCAATTGCTACGTAATCAGTAGATTGCAGACATGAATCTGTTAAAGAAAAACATACGTGATATTAGTATTTCATATTTCTTGACATGATTTCATTTAGATTAAATGTCTGACATTCCGTTGACTAGATATTAAGATGATTTTCTACTTATTATAACAAGATTTTGTTTAAGTTGATAGGATATTTTTAAGAGAGTACGTGTTCTAGGAAGATGAGGCTTCTGCATACCAACTCTTTTGTGCAATATGGACAACGTCTACATGTTTTGGTATAGACTGATCTAAAATCATGAATTTATTATGTCCTGTGTAGTCCAATCTAATTTTTGAATTATCAACGGTTTAAACAAATATAAATTAATTTTAGTAAACATTAATGCAGGGTATAATTTTTATATTTATCGAACTGTTTTGGTCTAAAGATAAATTAAACGTCTGTATGTAAATTGAACGAGAGGTAGAAAAAAATAGGGGTAAAACTCGACTCGTGTCAAATGCAATTCAGGAATGATATCGTAAATATGTTTTTCTCAAGTTACTGCTTTTTGACCTTATTATACTTCCTGGAAGTCAACTTGTAACATTTTTATTCTCACGCTTTAACGTTTCTAAGATATCCTTTTGTATAACGTACACCTGTTGTAGATCTGTGTCAGGTACAGAGATATTTAGTCATTGAATACGAAGATAAATGGACTTCAACGTTGTTCACCTGTATCTGCATAGCGACGAAATATAGTTTTCTGAATTTCTGTGAAAATGAGATGTTCATTCCGATCGATAGTTACAATTTTTTGATCGTCAAACTCATCTCCCGAAGTTTCTTTTGCAGTTATTTATTATTTCTCTACAAAAGTTAAATCTGAGATATAATTAAAAAAAATAATGGACAATTTTTCTTTTAATGAAAGTTAATGTTTTTAACAAATTTAACTATCGGAAGCGTTGCTCGAATAAAGGTGCCATGGTTTTGATAATTTCTAAAAGTAATTAAGTATATAATTCATGATTTTGTTGTGTAATATTCTCGCGGTAATTGAATCCACATTTAGTTCTCTTTCTTCTTTTCTTACTCCCTTTAGGATCATACGGCCAGCGAAATGACAATATTATCATTATCATATGAGTATATTTGACAATGATAATGTGTACCATGACCCGTTTCTTGCTGATGCTGTGTTCACTGAATGAAATCGATACATATGACTATTGCGATTTGTGAGTAAAACTCACAGCTGTACATCTCATACCGAAAATATTTTTATTTAATTTCAACACTTTTTCCCGATTTCGCCACTTTTAAGTACCAAGACTATATTTTATGATACCTGTCAAAAAGACTACCAGTAACATTTTTCATTGCATTCAGTATTTTTCTGTGACAAAGAAGAACATACACTGATTTAACTTAATTTTCATTTAATTTTTTTGAATTAAGCTTGATATTTTTGCTTTATTATTATTTCTGTTAATTACTTTTTAATGTTAAATAATTATTCCACTTTTTTCAATTAATTAGGAAAAAGAAATGTTCACAGGTCACATTTGCTTGTTAATGTAATTCTGTTTACGTTTCTTATACTATACGAGGTTTTCCTGTACACATTCGGAAAGGAAAATTATTTAAAGTTTAATTTTCATTCAAATTTATTTGTAATAAATTTATGTACTTTGTCTCTTAAGGGGACACTGCTACAAAAATAGTGGAATTCATAATAATTAATCTGTTTACTGTAGTATTTCAAAATTTAATATTTTCGTATTTTGTATGATAATGATAAAAAGCCAAGACTACTCCAGAAAATAAAAATTATGAGGTATTTTTGTGGTTTTAATGTACTTTAATTATTAATTTGTAATTCTAATAGAGACATCTATATTAAAGTGTATTGATCTGAATCTTAACTTACAAAATCTAATATACAGAGTTACGAAACATAGCACCCCATATATTAAACGCGCCGGTGTTGTTTTAATAATGAATCAACAATAAAATATGATTATGGAATACCAAGATATACCAATTAATTTTTTAATATAAAATTCATTTTAATTAATTAAGTTTTTTTTATTTTTAAAGCTAAATGCCATGGAAAATAGAAAATATAGATATAATTATAATTTTATATGATAAGCATAATTTAATCAATATACCAAGAATTTCGTTGTTATTTGTCGTTGTTATTTGTGCCAGACTCATGATTCTACAATAGCAGTGGCAAAAGTTTAGGAAATATTATCGCCATAATCGATTATCTTGACTTAATTAATTTGGTAAAATGATTCAGATAATTAAATTTTACAATTACATTGCTTGTAATAAAGTACAACGTAAACAAGCCGTTAATGAATTTATGCATTTATGTCTGAGCAATCGATGAGGAAAAAAGAGAAATTAAAATAACACTTGTTTTAAAGTAATCCACACTGGTCATTTTTTTTTACAGTTTTTATGTTACATACGTTGCAAAATTTATCTCTTAAGTAAAAATTTTATTTATTTTATTCAGTAAATTAAAATGATTGACAAATAAATTCCTTTAATTATCCTGTAATTTGAATTCTATTCAAATTTCATCAAGGCAACATATAATATTAATGAAATTAATATATTTCCACACTCATGAAATGAATGAATATTGTATGAAATATATGCGAAACGTAACGTATTAATTTTATAACTATTTCATTTGTTTATTTTATACGTTACGTTATAAATGTGCATTACTTAACACTCAACATCTGAATAAAACATTTCATTTTTATAATGTATACAATTTATCAATTGTAAGTAAATTATTGTAGACATTTTAGTAGTTGAATCTGTTATATATTAATTGATTGAATTATACTGCATTGTTAAATTGCACCAACCTACAATTAAAGTTGTTATAACTAGATGAGTTATTTTATCCTCTAATTATATCATTTCTGGACATAGTTATTTCGTTGAACATTAACAAAACAGTTTATAAATTTTGGAAAAACTATTAAACTACATTAAAATAATTAGGTAGATTTGTTTAACACAATTATACGTGTGAGTGACGTTTGCTGCAGAACAATTATTAATCCATTTATATTTTTCATTCAATTTTAGTTTCTTTTCTAATTTTTTGAATTATCCTCGTAACTTGCAATATTTTACATGACATTAAGCAATAAACAGAAATAATAATAATAAAATTAAATTGGTTGCCAATTTTGAGTGAGCATACGAAAGCAGCTTAGGCAAGAACCGCTCTGAGAAATGGGAAAGTCTCGTAGCCCTCAAGTCGCTATTGATGGTGACTGATGATTCAATTCACGCGCAAACGACTTCCGCTTTACAAACAGGCTATTAATCCAATCTCGGGTCATTTAAAGCCTCGCTTGGGGAAAGCTGTGCGGAGGAAGAGAATTAGAGAGGGGTGGCCCGTCGCAGGAAGTCACCTCCATGAAATAAGCTGGACAAGGAGCATTGCCGAATCGTCTGTTAAAATCCGTTTTATAGATGATGTCGGCTTTTCGCCGACCCAATCGTTTTACTAGCAAAAATTAAAAGTCTAACAACAGTTAGACCAAGGGTTGGAAAAAAAGTGAAATTGTTTGTTGACGTGTTATATTGTTGTACTTTCTCGGTGACAAATGTTTCAGCATTGTTTGCTGGTTTAGCTAACTGTACTTCATTCACTATTTCTCGATTGCCATTGTTAATTGTTTTGCATTATATAGATTCAATCGGGCTAAACGTATTCGTTTCACTGATCCTAGAAAATGTTTAGCTTTTTTGCGTGGTAAGTTTAGCTATATAACAGTGAAGATACTACATTGTTTATTATTTAGAATTACTGTAAAATTATCCTTATTTTATAAAGATGTAATAATTATAATTTTACAGTAATTCTAAATAATAAACATCGTAGCATCTTCACTGTTATATAGCTAAAATTAGCACGCAAAAAAGCTAAACATTTTCTAGGATCAGTGAAACGAATACGTTTAGCCCGATTGAATCTATATAATGCAAAACAATTAACATTGGCAATCGAAAAATAGTTAGTGAAGATGAAATGTGGTGATAGATTCTTCAATAAGTTTTTCAGAAGACGGGGCAGTAAAAACATAGGTAGATTTATTTCATAAATAATAAACGAAAAACTATTTTACGTCGTCATTTCCATAAAGTATAGTAATTATTGTTTTACTTTTTCTGTTTATATTCTTTGCAGTATATTTCTTTTAATGGTAAATAATCTTTATTTAAACTTTCTGTATATCTTCAAGTAAGTTTAATGTTTATAAGAATAATCATATAAAGTTTTCAATGTTAAATCTTCTCCACTTGATATTGCATATTCAATTATATTGCAACAATTATACTTCAAATAATTTAATATATGATCATAATTTGATACATGAATTTCATTAAAGTTTCATTAAGTTCCATTCTGCTCAGGGACGATAATATATGATGCTTTACATGAACTGTACGTACTAGTTTATTTGAACGATACATGTCTTCGCTGCATAGTTCGTACGTACAAACTACAATAATATTTTCACGAAATAAATTTCGTTTTTTTTAATTACATACGAATAAAACAATGTAAATTTATAATAATTTATAAATTATTTAAAATAATGTATAAGGATTTTATACAAATATTTGATTATTGAATAATTTCAGATATTTCATAAGCTATAGTTTTTTAATAAATCGTATTTAACATTTTTGTTTCATTAAAAGATAAATTTGTTTACCCAATTAATGGGTTATAAACGTATCTATAAACAATTCAGTAATTAATACCATTAATCTCTAATCGAAGGTACACAATTAGTTCAATTTATAGAAAAATATTTAATTGTATCAATAAATTGTAAATTACAGTCTTCATATTAAGTACCCCAAGATATTTGTTTATAAAGCATATTCACTTTTAAATGTTTTTACAAAAAAATTCACATTAAAACTATTGTTTTGATCAATCACTAATTATAATAATACAATCTAAATAAATTTAAAGGAAATTTTCTCAAGGCCACGCGATAATTCTTAATATTTCTTAATATTCAATTACCACGGAAATGATTTTAGGTTATCGAGTAAATTTATAGAATTTACACTGGCAAATAAAATGCTTTCATAAATGCTGCGGTTGCGATTCAAATTTAGACTTATAATTACACATATCAGTGTTCCTACTAATTTCCATGCGCAATAGTCATGCACACGATTTCCAGGATACTAAGAAGCATTTGGAGCAGGGTATCCTCTCATCGATCTGTTACCAAAAATCCTTGTCTCGATGTCGATCTCTGCGAACGATATTTTAACCCTACATAGAACCGCATCTACATTTAAATGCACTCCAAATGCAAATTAATTAAACCACTTAACTACACTGAAAAAAATAGTATGGAAAATCCACCCATACTTGTAGGGTAATAAATGTTTTATTACAACAACTTGATAATTTATTTAATTTATATTTTAAAGTATGGGTGATTCAACCATACTTATTTGAATATAGTAATAAAACAAAATATTTAATACATGAATTCCCTATATATGCATGAGGAAAATGTATTCCACTGAATGCGCGTCTGATAGAAACGCTGCCTTAAATTAGGTTAGGTTAGGTAAACTGTCATGTGTCAAATGTTGGTACATTTTATTTATACTACTCTGGGAGA
>JABFPN010004474.1:0-15081 GCA_022817305.1 Leptoteleia sp. ZL-2020
AAAAAGGAAAAAATGACAAAAAAAAAAAAAAAAAAAAAAAATGGATTGAGCGCACCGAGAGAAATGTAAGTAGTGCTACAATTACTGTCAGTGTAGTTTAAATTTATGTTTGGTTACATTTCTTTGTAGTTGCGACTCGGTTTTTTTTACAGTGGCAATTAAATTTGATGCAATTAGCATCAAATTCTTGTTACCACTATTACACTTTTCAAGTGCAGTCGTATCCCTGTTAAAAAAATCTAGCTGGGAATCTACATAGGAATTTGGCATCGGAAATCAGCTAATTTTCTAGGTAGGTTCCTAGGTAGTTGTAGGATTTTGCCTAGTTTCCTAGCTGGGATCCTAGGTAATTATAGGATTTTGCCTAGTTTCCTAACTGGGGTCCTAGGTCGGAATTTAGGATCAGAGATCAACCAGGTTTCGACCTAGGATCCCAGCTTGGAAACTAGGCAAGATCCTACAACTACCTAGGGACCTACCTAGAAAACTAGCTGATTTCCGGCGCCAAATACCTATGTAGGATCCCAGCTAGATTTTTTTAACAAGGATGCTGAAATTGTTGTAAGAGTAACAATAAAACTAATATTGCGCAGTGAAATTGAAATACTTTTGATTGGCGTGCGTTTCAGGCGATAAAGTATAAAATAACAAGTATGAAACAGAAGATCGAATCATGAAATGATAATCGTCATGTCGAAATATGAATGTTTCGCGTAAGTGTAAAGCTGACATAGAACTTACGAGAGTAGTTCATTTTGCCTTGGTAGAAAGAAGGGAGGTACACGTGTTGCGCGTGTGGCGGTTGCCCGTACACATTCATAGTGGCCACGCTGATTTCATCGCCACCTGCGTTGCGTTGCATTTTGAAGGGATTTACATCATCAATACCCTTGATTACAATTTTCTACATTTTATAGTTTTCACAATTACTTTTCACTGGGTTGTTCAATATCTCTCTTTTTCTTTTCTTTTCTTTTTTCTTTCTTTCTTTCTTTCTTTCTTTAATACATTCCTTTCTCGTTTCACTTCTTTTCCATTATTTAAACGTTAAATTATACACGTTTTATTTTTTTCATAAGTTTTAATTGACATTTTTAAGTGGAAAAGATTTTATATCACCAACTAAATATGAAACTGAAAGATGAAACGTTTTGAATAGTGAGTATATAAAAAAAAAAGCAATGTTTGCAAATATTTGGAAAGTGAAAAACAATAATATTGTTTGTGTACGTCTAAAGGGCAGAAAAATGGATGTAAATACAAAAGAGAAACAAAGTTTGCTTACATTTTGTATTTTGAAAACGCTTCATTTTTCAATAACATTATCCAAATATAGATTTTCCATCGTAAGGATTTCTATAAAATTGAAAAAATGTATATCCAGCCAATCTCTATGTTTTTACACGAAATATTTGCCAGCGAAATCATTTGCCCGAAAAATTAATAATTTCTCACCCTATTTGATAACAAGTGAACTTAACTGCAACTATGAATGAATAACTGATAACATTTGCTTATCATCCAGGGTAGACAGCGAATTTTAAACTAGGTATGTTAGATAAATATCACCAATACGAGTTTAGTTTACATTCCTTCCGCAAAAATTAATAACTGGCCTTATAGTACTTTCCACTATAGGGACATGTTTCAGTAATATCATAGAACCATAATGCATTTACATCGATACAATATCTATCGCGCATCTAACATTAGAGCGGTTATCGTGTTTGTATACGCGGAGACAAAAGAATAATAAAAATCACATTGTTGATAAACTGGTCATATACTTGCGAAAATTTAAAAACCACCACCTTGAGTTAGGAAAAAGTTCAACACGTTGACAATTATTGACAATAATTGCTGACAAACTGAGACGTTTTACTAACTTAACGTGATCATTTTTCAATATTTGTATGCCAACCAGTTTACTAACAATGTCAGTAATTTTGATTAGATCTTTCCTCTACGTGAAGCAATGGCACCACAATAATGAGACATCGAAACGATACAACTGCTTTCTGTCTTCATTTGTCTTTCTTTGGTTGTTTGATATCGAATAAATTCAGGAACATTCAAAACACCTATCAACAGGTATAGGTATTTTTTTCTTCATTGACACAACACCAGATTATCTTGGCTCAATGCCCGAATACGTTGAGAGGGAGTTGAAAATGGTTCCACAGAAGTAAGCTTCCTTACTGCGAGAAGAAAGTGATAGCAGAAAGCATGGCAAGTTTGTGAATGAGAAAAGTGTAGGAAGATTGCAGCATGTATCGATCGATCAATGTTGGAAAATCAATGTGGCTTCTGTGCAAACCAGTGTAGAAGAGTGTGGACTTATCAGACAATAATTGTGTTTTGCGAGTTAAATAAGTGTGGATATCCAAGTGTCAACTTTTATTGCGTACTAAAGTAGAAATGTAAGTATTAAACATTAGTTTACTTAATATTATTTTATTGTATAATTAGCAATTGTGCGCGACATAATATATATTTTCATTTCTTCTGCGACGAATGTGTTTGAATGCAAAACATTTGGACCCTTAGAATTTATTCCAGGGAATTAAATGGTTAGAGTATAAGTGTTAAACGTTGAGAAAACCCTGGTAAAAATTAAGTCGTGACTCTGACATATGCCTGGTTTTGTAACCAGGAGGTAACCGACTTGGATCTGCACTTCCACTGCTGCGATACGAATGCACAAATCATTCGCAGCTTCGATACCACTGCGATTTTATTCGCAATAAAAGTACATTACTGCGGTGATATAATTCCGATACAATTTGTCACATACTAGTTAATAATGTTGGTAATTTTTATTGCTTATTTTTATCTACACTGGCGGAATGAATGTGAACTAAATTGTCATTACTGTTATCTTTCGATAGCGGTATTATTCCAAAATACATGATTGAACGAATAGTAAATTGTAATCAGCTTCTGGATATAAAAATCGTTTCCACGTAGTGTATAATCATTACTTCGATAAAAACCCAGTGAAATCAATTCAACGCATGCGTCTACTTGAAACGAAATAAAACAAGCAATGGAATTGTATTGCTAAACTAATTGTAATAAATAAAAATTATCCCCTGCATTATGTACTCATACGTCTACACGTGATAAATTTTGCTTAATGCAATATGAACTGATGTGTGGTAATATTCAAAGTCAAAATCTCTAAGGTCAACATTGTATAAAGAGGAGCGCTTAACTAAAAATAGGTTAATTATTCTAAAGCGACGCGTTATTATCAACAAGAAAACAAACTGCGAAACTCATGCACCTATTACATGCTTTTCAGGATAAGGAACTCGATTTTACTCAATTACCCGGGTTAAAGGAATTTAACATTTCTATTAAATCCTATTTAATCCCACGTAACGTTAACAATTAATGAGACTAAATCATATTCTTATAATGATTGCCTAATCATGTTAAATTCGTTTATAATTTAATAGGATTTAATAAATAAAATGGATTTATTCACCAAGAGTAGTTATTGTTAAATTGCAAGAAACTTTAATCATGAAATCATTTTTCAGGAAATTTTATGAAGTAAAACTTGTTACGAACTCATATTAATTTTTAGTTTAGTTTTTAGTTTCGAAATGGTATTTTTTCTATACTACTCTAAACGAATAAATAATTGGTCAAAATTTAATAGGCTCAACAAGGGTTTCATTAAAATACGAACCAAAAAGAGGGAAAGTGTGTTAATTCTACAAGTACGTATATTGTCCAAGGTCTTACCTCCTTCATCTTCACTGTCGCTCATAAACGTCTCTTGCATAGATTCTGGAGCTTGCACTTTGTATTTTTCCTCGACAGTCACGGTGTGTGTCGTTGTGATCGTCGTTTCAGTTACAACTTTTAAAGTTTCCACGACACTAATGTAACGCAATTTATTTGCGATATCCAGCGCAGTTTGTCCATTCTGTATAAAAGAACATTTTACAAGATTCAACGAGTACAACAAGATTTTATATCTAAGTAAATTTAAGAATACGAAAATTTATATCGACTGTAACTGCAGCGGCGCATTAATTAGTTGTTCATAATTAAACCTTTTTACGAATACTTACATTCGTAACGGCGTTAGGTTTTGCTTTATTTTCTAAAAGTAAGTTGATAACCACAGTGTGTCCCTGTTGAGCAGCCTGATGTAAAGGAGTGTAACCGGCGCTTGTACTACTGTCGACCACCGCACCGGCTCCCAACAAAAATCTCACCATCGCTGCTTGTCCAAAATGCGCAGCAATGTGTAAAGGTGTATAACCTGCCTAAAACACAAAACGACATTGTGTCATTTTGTTTAAAATTACAAATGCTCCAAGTCAAGTCTAAAATCAACATTTAATTTCATTTTACTCGTTATAATTACCTTTGTCTTCGAGTCAATTTGAGCTCCGTTTTTCATAAGAATAGAGGCCACTTTAACTTTGTCTCCTTGTGCGCATAAGTGTAAAGGTGTCAGTCCATTCTACAAATCAATTTTCAAGAAATTTAATTTAAAAAAGAAGAAGTGAAATGCGCTTGCATACATGTAAATTATTCGTCTGCTGTTGGAAATACATTTCTTCTGGCAATGAAGTTTAATGGTTCTAAAAATCAGTCTGCATGAAGTGAAACGAATTTCAGAAGCTTCCCCCACAGACGAAAATGCTTTACATGGCTTTAAAAGCAAAGCGTATAAAATGTGATGTACCTTTGCTTTGTGGTCTGTATCTGCTTTATGTTCAATAAGGAGCGTAGACATGTCCGTGTGACCTTCCTGAGCGCTCAGATGTAGCGGCGTGAAGCCCGCCTTTGATTCCGCGTTCGCTTTTGCTCCATATTCCAATAAAGTAGTTGCTATGTCCATCTGAAAGTTCATTCCAATTTTTATGGTGTTTTAAACCTTTCAAGACCTCGCTACTAATACTATCTATTATCAACCACTTTTGTCTTGCGGCAATTCTATGCGATGATGATTAAATAAAAATGAAATCAACGAATTACCTGATTTTTACGAGCTGCAATGTGAAGAGGTGTGTGGCCGTTTTTCGCCATCGCATGTGGAGACGCGCCTTTATCTAATAACAGCAATGCGACGTTTTGATGATCATAATGTGATGCTACGTGAAGAGGTGTAACTCCATTCTGAAATAAAATTCAAATAACATTTATTAATCGAGTATAATATTATGTACCTTCTTGTATAACTTCATTTCAATGTCATTTGAAATATTTACAAATATTATGCGTTTAAATAATTCATTGCATAATGAAATTTTTTTGTCTTCTGGGGGTTCATTCCATAGTACTTAAGTCGACCCCAACCCACCCCCTGTTAGTGAGGTGGTGAATAAATTTAAAATTTTATATGAGAACCCTTAATTAGCATATTTAATCCCAATTTAAATAAGACAATATTTACAATATTAGTTATGGAAAATTACACTTTCTCAAAGGATTATTAGTATATAATAAAACAGTAATCTATATTAAAATGTTTTTAAATGTAAGCAAGTATTTTTACCTTTCCTTGTGCGTCCACTGGAGCTTTTTTCTGCAATAAAAGTCTAGCAACATTCATATTTCCATATTTAGCTGCTAAATGTAGTGGCGTAAATCCCTTTTTAGTCGTAGCGGTAGGTGAAGCTTCGTTTTCCAAAAGGACGGACGCAACCTGCAAAATAACAATAAGTGTTTGTATATATTATAATTTTTTTTATATATATTTTGCAATTAAAAAGAAAATAAATGATTTCTTCTTATACGTGCAACAACTGTTAATTGCACGTTTAACTTAAACGTGTAAAAATATTTATTCAATGAAGATCTCGTTACAGTAATATTTTTTTTTTTTTTTATAACTTTATAATTAATTCCATGCTGGTATTAAATTTTACCTCTTCTTGACCTTCTTTTGCGGCAATGTGTAAAGGCGTGTATACTTCCTTCGTTGTGGCATTCACATTTGCTCCGTATTGAATCAGTAACATTACAATATCAACGTTACCCAATCTTGAGGCAATATGCAATGTAGTTTGCTCTTCCTGGAATATTAAAAATTTACCATTATTTTTAATTCATTAAGTAATATAAATAATTGCAAGTAAAAAGAATTTCCATACATTGGTTCTAATACTACTAAATACAATTCCAGTAATAAAGTTAAATATTAACAACATTTACCCTGGCTTTGGCGTTGACTTGTGCTCCATTCCTCAAAAGAATTCGAATAATGTCAGTTTGATTGGCTCTCGCCGCCAAATGCAGTGGAGTTTCACCCCGAACAGTGGGCACATCAGGACTAGCATCATGTTGCAATAAATAGATGACAATGTTCATGCAACCCATAAAACTTGCTACGTGAAGAGGAGTCAGACCAGACTGCAATATTCATACGATTATATTCACACTTCATTCTTCAATAGATAGTACAGAGAATACAGAATGTCACCTTAAAGTAACTTTCCTAATGAAAAAATTAAATTCTTAGAGTCTATTACGTATCTCCATAAAACCTTATAGAGGTAAAAAAAAAAAAAGAACAAGGCAAGGCATTTTCCCGTAAGTACACAAAAATAATAAAATCCTAATTATCTATTATTACTAAAAACAAAAAATAATATAAAAAATTATACAAGTAAAAAATGTTGAAAATACCTTGTTATTGTTATTATTAATTAAAATATTGGGTAGAAAAGATGTGAAATCATGAAAGAGGCAAGTATATTTTAAAACTATTACTTCAACTAAAAAATGAAAACATCTAAACTAATCTAAAGAAAAATTTAACTACGGACCACAGGGACAATACCGATAACATTTCTGCAAGTAATTAATCAATATGTTACCACTCTGCACAACAATGCCCCAATTTCAAATAAAAAATCCTTTAAAACTTTATTTTAAAAATGTTACTGAAAACAATGGTTAATTTAATATGAATATTTAAATAAAGTTTTACCTCTGTTGTAGCTTCGATGCTGGCTTTGTATCTCAGGAGTAATTCAACGATCTTGATACGATTCTTTTTGCAAGCGATATGAAGTGGTGTGAAACCATTAAGTGCCCTAGCATTAGGATCCGCATTTCTGTCCAAGAGTAATTTGGCCACGCGAACGTGGCCGCAGTGAGCTGCGACGTGCAAAGCTGTCAAATAGTCAACTGTAACTTCATCTACAGGTGCTCCATGATATAATAAAATGCGTGCAGTATCCACGTGATCCCCTTGACAGGCCATGTGTAGAGGAGCTAGACCATTCTACAAATCAACGCACGTTACAATTATTATACCTAGATATGCATAATGTTTTATCATAATGACTCGCTTACTCGCGCAAGTATGCTAATCTATTTCATTTTTTTTTTTTTTTTTCAAACTAAAGTACATCAAACCAATGTAATCGTAAAGCTAACAAAAATTTAAGAATGCTATGATATAACAAAAATTTTGTTTAACAAGTTTTGGAAATGTTGACATAAAACTGCATATTTGTCGGATTTGAAACCTGCGGACTTGTTCCCCAAATTCGGGATTTCAGGATAAAAAGAGTTAAAAACAATTATTGTCTCAAAATTACAAAATCGTACTTTCGTCTTTGCCCCAATAGGCGCGCCTTTCTCGATTAAAATATCGACAACTTCATGATGTCCAGATCTAGCCGCACAATGAAGAGGTGTTAAACCGTCTCTTGTCTTCGCTTCTATATTAGCGCCTTTGCTCATCAAAAGATCCACCATTTTTAGTTTACCCCATTTGGCCGCAACGTGCATTGGTGTGATATTATGCTGAAGAATAAAATTTGTTTACATTTTAGATTCTATAAACATTTCAGAATTAACTTCGACGAATTCATTACGATTAAATAAAAATTTACTACCATGAGATATATTAAAAATTACTTGTCTTTCAGCTTTTAGTTACATTTAAACGCACTCGGGGGGTACTATGTACGCACCTCTTAAAAGCTGAGACAAGAATTCATGTGAGTCTAAGGTTTACATGTATTATCTTTGTTAACTACACCTCTTTCCTTTCCTTTTTTACTTTTCACTCCTCGCTACATACGTTCTCGCTTTTTGTAGCAAAAGAGAAACAATGAAATGAAAGTAGACACATTTGTCATTGTCACGGTGTTGGATGAAAAAATGTTGCATAGACTTTCCGTTTTTAAAGTGAAACTTGTTTGATTATGAGTTAACCAATTTATATTTTGAGTTGAAAATAAAGTTAGGGTTTGCGCTCGCAGTAAAAGCGAGTATTACCTTAGCTGCAAAATTGACGTCAGCGCCTTTGTCATAAAGCAGCGATGCAATTCGATCGTTACCATAATGAGCCGCTATATGGAGTGGTGTAAAACCGCTTTTTGACGTTACATCAGGATTGTGATCATTCTAACGGCAAAAGAAAATATAATTATTAATATAAAATACAAATAAATATAAACAAATTGATCGTGGAAAACGATTGCTTTCATATTTAAATAATTAAATAAGTAAACAAATATTATTTTCTTCATTAATTATAAATTCAAAATCACACTTAGTTCTGTAAAAAGAATAACAAATGATGTGTTGTTAAAAAATATTAAATAATGACCATTTAAGCAAGTGAAAGTTTAAATGTTAATTGCATTAGATTTGAATTTTTAAAGTATGTACGTTTAGGAGGTGCAATTAATAACGTACATGCAATAAAAGGGTCGCAGCTTTGCAGTCGTCTTTCTTCGCTGCGATGTGGAGTGCCGGCAGACGCACTTTACCGCGCGTGTCATTTTCCAGAAGAACTGCTACTACCTTATCGTGTCCCTGTTGTAAAGCAACAGCCAGAGGAGTAAAACCGTCCTGAAACAATTATTTGGTTGTCACTAGGCATATCAAATGTTCCAACAGGGCAGAAATTCTATAGTTTCAACATTTTTCAACAGTTTGAACTGTTAACAAAATTTTCAAACATTAAACATTTCAAATGTTTTCAACGTTTCATTAATTTCGTATGTCTAATAAAATTCGTGAAGCGGGAAAACCAAAATGAAGATTTCATTCTTCCAAATATTTTTGATTGCATTTATGACTTGAAAAAGTGATAATAATAGTCCTAAAAAGTTATTTTGAAATATTTTATTTTATATTAAAATACAAACAATAGAATTGTTTATAAAATGTTGGAAAACTGTAGAAAAACAAGGCAACTTTAATATAAAATATGACATTTTTAAAAATTATAACTAGCTAATTTTAAAATAAATCAAACAAGAAAGCAAAATTATTTTTCTAAGAAACAAACTTAAGATTAACTGGAATTATAACATGCATTGCGTGCCCTTGTTTATCCCTGGAAACATTTATTTTTCTAAGCATCGAATTAATTTAGGTCTAAAATTTCGCGCAGCAGCAAAAGTGAAGCAAGAAGTATCACGTATCCGGTGCGCGACGTGTGAAAATGCTCGGCGTGCAAGAAGACTACTACTACGCCACAGCCAGTACTTTAACTATAAAAGACTCGTCAGAAAGGGACGAGGCCTGTAGTAGAGACAAGTACAGTCCTGTCCAGTTCATAACATCCCTTCAATTCCTAACTACAAGTCAGTTCGTCACATCGATTACTCCACGATTACTTAACACTGCAGACTGGATTTTCATCTAATTAAAATTACTCTAAATAAATATGAAAATACAGACAAATTAACTAGTGACTATTAATTTCTCAATCGGATCCGCGAGTGTTGTGAGCGCGAAACGCGTTTCGTTTATTTAAGATTTTAATACCTTCAAGAAAACGAGTGATTCGGATTTAGAGACATATTTATTGAATGTTTTGTGTAACGGAGTACGAGTTTGACACGCGCGTAATTTTGCCGTAAAATCAACAAGAACAACAATAAAACTAATAATCATATAAACATGCATAGCAATAGATATAATGGAAATATACTTATTTGATTGGTTTTTATTTGTATATAGAGCAATATAATTTTAAAATATAAATTTAACAGTAAATAATAATAATAATTTATAAAAGTTTAAGCTAATCGTGTCATATATTAGCTCTCATTTCAGAAAATAAAGAAAACATAATTCAGTATGAGTGACTTATATAATAAAAATATGATTTTTTATTTAAAAATGACGTCTAACGATGAAAATATTGAAAAGTAGTCGATTTTCCAGAGAGCAAGGTGTCCTTAATAAGAAAAGAAAGAAAATAATATTGTAAATAAAATAATACAAGTGCTTTCGGCGTTAATGCAAAATGGCACGTATTTGTCGTATCGCATGGCAAGGGTGCCTCGACGGATTGAGAGAGCTATAATTAACGAGATGTCTTAAGCGATTACCAACTCACTATGGTCGATATTGCAGAACATTTTTTCTCATATTAATAATGCTGACATTAAAGAACGTTTAGACGGCGAAAGAGAGCGCAATTTATTAGGAAATAAACCATCTGACCGAGAAGTACCTGGAATTTGTCATTTAAATGAACCATGCTTGGTATTATTGTCAAAATTATGTTTTTATTCCAGCAATCCGTCAGTTATTCTTATGTCAATTTTGAGCGCCATCTGTCATATAGTTTGTGCCTAATAAATTTGTAAACAAATGCCCAAAACATTGTACAAGAGCCTAAAATCAGCCACGAACAAAATATGTGCCATAAATTAATTATTTACACTAATTTCTTTTTTCAAGCAACCTAAATGCATGTTACATAAAAGTGAATTGTCAAAATCAAAATTAATAATTGAAAGAATTTATTGTGTGTATGAAAAGCCTCGAAGGTCTATGAAACCTGTAGAGCACGTAATGCTCATTTTGGTATCTGTAAATAATTATGACCCAAACGTACCTCAGTTGCAAGTGCCTGATTGGCGCCATTACTAAGTAGAAATTTAACAACTGAATCATGGCTTTCTTGTGCAGCCATATACAAGGGTGTAAATCCATTTTGAGATTGCGCATTAACCGATGCACCTCGTTGTACAAGAATCTGCACCACTTCCTCATGGCCAGCTGTAACATAACATTCATTTTCACAAATGCAAACATCCCACCTGAATTACGCAAATACTAACAAAATAAAAACATTCAATTCTATCCACGTTCAATTCACTTAAAAGATTCATTCCCATTTAATTGAATTATTTGTTTTAACCCGAACTTTATTCGATTTTATGCAAATTAAATAAGCTAATAAAGAAGATTTATCCAACGCTACGCGACTGTGTGTCGAGCAAAATGTTTATTTACTCCCGTTTCTTTCAACTTACCAAGAGAAGCAATGTGTAAAGCAGTATTTCCTTTCTTTGTCGCAGCGTCTACGATAGCTCCGCGGGAAAGTAACTCTTTTACAATATCTAAATGCCCATCCTTAGAAGCTAAATGTAAAGCATTTAATCCATTCTGAAAATAAACAAAAGTGAAAATTAATGAACATCTCCCACTTTACGGAAACTGAGAAGATGGAAATTATATATATATATAGATATTTGCTGTCACATCTGGGTCCAAAATGAAGGTCAAATTTGTTGCAGAAGGGTTGAATTTTAATATTCCTTAATTATTCTTATATATAAAGAGGATTATAATATTATCTGAGTGAACTTTGTCCAGGATAAAGCCTAATCATGACTTATTCAAATATAGTACAAACCGACCGTGGCACATAGAATATTACTAATTGGCTACATTTGTCACTATATTAATAGCAGTGAATAATCATATAACTAATTTAATCGATAGCTCACACCCCCGCATCTTTCAATTGGAACATGTATTGATTATACTAGTAGTACTAAACAGAGGTCGTATCTTGTACACTGGATAAAACATGTGCCTACTGGATCCTATAAAATTAACCGCAAGATTGACTAACTGATAACAATCTTATTAAAACTTATTGTTTAACATGCTTATACAATAATATTATTAAATAAAAATTAAGATTTACAATGGACAAAGTACTGAATAGAAACTATACTCAAGCTCAAAAGAAGAAAAAATAGATTTCTCTACCCATTAATTTCGCGATTTTATTAACTTTAAATAAATAAGCTTATATATAAAGGAATTTTTTCATTGAAAGTAAAACTTATCCCAGTACGTATTAAAGTAAAGAGGGTAATTTTAAAATAATTTAGTACTGTTATATTATTAACTAGCTAAATACTCACAGCATTCGAAGTATTAATATCTACGCCATCTTTTAAATATTCCAGAACTGTTTCTAACTGGCCTGCTCTAGAAGCTCTTAAAAATGCTGTACATGGATCGCTCTGAAACACAAAATATTTGGTTGCAATTATTTATTATGTTTATAACATTATATTCGTGGTAAATAAATAATTAAAATTTTCATATTAATTATAACGAAGGTTTCAAAATAAATGATACCTTGAAACAAATTCACTAGAGAGAATTAACAGATTCTCCACTTTTAAATGAATTCCACTTGAAATTTTTATTTAACTGCAGACATTTCAATGTGAAATAATATCAGAAGATGTAATAAATTTAATAACGATTCTACTTGGCAATGAAATTATAAACTCAATTGGGTAATTAACTGAAATTTAAGACATTTTAAATGTATATTATATTGTACATTTACATGTATATTAAGTTAAAAAAATATAATCCTACGAATGAGATGACTCATTTAGAGGAAAATGGGCTGAACGTCATTCATCAGAATTTGTCGTCATCGTTATCATCATCACCTTGCCTCGTTGGTTCGCTTTTGCGAACCTTGATTATTTTATTTCCATATAATTTATTGCTTTAAGCTGGTACAATTTCATCATTACCAGGAATATTATTAAAAATTTAAGTATAAAGCCAAATTACCGAAAAAAAAAAAATGATAATTTGCTTGAACACTCGTGTATTTTGTTCAATTTAATTTTCTCCGTGTAACAAGTCAGTTTTGCAACAACAATTTTATCCAATCGCATTGTACGCTATTAAAACTATTCCAGTTATTTATGGTCTACTGGGCGATCATAAATCATTCGATTTACTAAATTTATTTTTATGCCTCGCTTATTAAGTCACACGGGAAAGAGTGAGTTACGTTACGGTTGACTCTGGCCCTTTCATTTTTAGGTGAACATTCTTTCAATTGACCGGAAGGTCCACTTTATCCACATGTCCCGAATTAACTAATATAAAAATCAAATAATAGAAACGACATAATCTACGAATGTCCAGAAGCAGATATTGAATCAATAGAAATAACCAATCAATCTTCGATAAAATAATGCCATTTAACTTGCACTTATTTTGCCCTAAAAATCAGTTTTAATCAAAGGTCAAAATTAGTTTGGCATTATAATTGCCAATAATACCATTATTTAGATCTTATAAATTGTGTAGTTTTACCTTTAAAAAGTCTGAATCAGCAATTTCCCTCTTGACCTCAGACTAGTTTCAAGTCTTAAGAAAAAAAAAAAGAGTCTTTTAAATTGAAATTGAAATTCAAGTGTTAACGTCAGACATAGTACTGTAAAACATGGAAAACTAGGTTATGTAATAGAACAATTGACAGACTGGCTGTACACAGTGTGTAGTCCGAATGTCAGACTCGTCGGTTTTAAATTAAGACTTTGTCGGGCAGCTTTTTCCGCGGTGCGGTCTTCACATGTTGAATATAAATATACTTTCTTATAAGAGAAACTTGGTTTGCGTCTGCTGGTTTCCCTACACGCGCGGTCACGCTCTGTAACTGCCTCTATACTTGTATCGTCTTTAATGTTCTGCAGTCAATGAACTCCGAGTTTACACGGTGATTACTCTATTAATAACCCTGTCCTTTATTTACATCCTACGTATAGTATTACACAAATTGAATTGTATAGAGGCAAACAAAAATAGTATCCAAATACAAACGACTGCGACAATTCGTTTCATTTCACTCGTTATATGATGTAATATTTCAAGAGTGATTGCCTTTAAACAATCAATATCTTAAAGTAATAGCCTTTTAACAATACAATACAACACAATACAATACAATAATATTAAAGCATATTATTGGGCTCAAGTATAAAGTTTCTCAAATTGTATTGGGCTTATTTATAAACAAACTTTCTTTTCCATATTTAATTAGGGTGTTGTTATTTACTTGCGGTAGTAAACAAAAATGTTAATGTTCCCGCTTCATTAATTGAGGGTCTGGAAACGATAAGGGCACTTGCACGCCAATGCAGCATTACCAGTTTTCCATATTGTGGGAATTCGTTCAAAATTTATGGTACGTTGAATCAGTTTGGAAAAAAATATGAGATTGTATAGAATGAAAAAATACATCTTTTTAGCATGCAACATTCTTTTATCCAACTTGTAAGTTTCCAGATAAAAATTAAAAGCTAATATTTTTAGCAATTATTTTCAATATAAAACTCAATGTTTTTCAAAACTAAAATTCCAGTTGCTCAGTTAAAAATGATTTAAATTGGTTATTTTTTTAAAATACTTGTAATAATTTAGCACTTGTTAATAATAATTTAATGGAAATAAAAAAGTACGTCTTTTAAACACCAGTTAAGTAAACTGTGTAACGCAGGTCAAGTTAAGAAAAAAATTCAAACAAAAAAGTTAATTATTAATAAATGAAATATTTGTAAAATTTTAAATCAAAATATTGAAAACTAAGAAAGTTGTAAACATTTGTTTATCAATGGTCAGCGCAAGCAGCGGTCGTTTATTGGTTTGTACACCGCAATGTCACTTCGGTGAAGTGAAATACACTTTCCTCGAGTCTAGTTCAAAAAAAAACATAGTTCTTTATTTACAGTAAATTAATGTTAACAAATGATACTTTTTTGTTATTAACTGTACATTTGTCAATATCGTTAAATTATTACGAGTATAATTTAAAAAATAACCATTAAAAATAATAGTTTTTAATTTTCATTTCAAAACTTACAAAATTGAATAAAAATTTTACATGACAAAAAGATTTTTTTGTAACACGTGCACGCAAAATGCCCCAAAACTCCCTGTTTAGCGGGAGCAAAGTACATTTTTGCTCCCTAGGGAGACTTTGCTCCCTGTCTCCTGCATGCTTCGTAGCTTGGGTTGCGCGCG
>JABFPN010004475.1:0-15080 GCA_022817305.1 Leptoteleia sp. ZL-2020
AATTTTGATATGCACCTTAAAGAGAAAGCTCCAACCTTCAAAATGAAGCAAAAAAAAAGTAAATCCGATGAAAATTAACGAAGTTATTGCAGTTTGAAAATTGTTAATTTTTCATCGGCGCAAAGTGGCCTTTTTTTTTTTTTGCTTAGTGTATATTGTCCATATATGTTTTAACAATTTCATACATGGACATATATGTTTTCCCTTAATCCATATATGGTAATAATTGATATAATACATATCAACATAATATTTCCTTATATGGAAATCAATTATTGCCATATATTGACCATATATGGTCACACATGTATTAAGGAAAAACATATATGTCCATATACAAGTTTTTTATTTCCTTATATGAAATTGTTGAAACATATATAGGCTATATATGTTTCATTTTTATTAGGGATATAATGTCTACACGCGATTAAAATAACTAAATCACATAAACAATGAAACCTTTTAAAATTCTTTAGTGTAACTGCGTAGGATAATGTAACGTCAATCATTTTTTGCCACCCCAAATCGTGGCTAAGACCAAAAATCCTTATAATTTGACTAAATTTAGTTGGGCTCTAACTACTAACGGAAAACTATGTGTTAAAGCAAACGGTGAGATTACATATACAATATAATCTTCAGAAATATCCATTTCGACCTCAATGCGTTATCTTTTATATAAACACATTTCAATTCACAATCAATCAATATTTAAGTCACCCTATCGCCGCATTTCTAAATTCATTTTCAGACTCAATCGTATCTGTATGGGGAGAAAGGATGTCGTCATATCAGATTTTAATGATACAGATGTCAAAATGTTAACTTAAAAACAAATTCGTACGTGATACTCAAGAATGAAACGTTTTCAAAAAAAATATATAAACAAACTTTGTTTTTGTTTTGTATTTACATCCATTTTTATGTCCTTTGGATGTAAACAAACAATATTTAAAGTTTTATAACTTAAGTTTATAACCTAGTAGAGTTTTACGGTGCCTTATATTTACAATATTTTGTATTAACTTTAAAACCGTTAAATTCAGTTTATTTTCTTTGACACATTTATCTTTTTCATAGTTGGTAATAGAATTCGTAGTACCATCAATGACAATCCGTTGTTATTGGCATTAAAACAACATTGATTGACTTTCTAATCGTTTATACCAACGCATTAAGACGACTAAAAATATTAGGTTTATGACCTAAAAATCAAGTGAGATGATTTTTACCAAACTTTTCCGTAACAAATATTCAAAAGTATAAGATAAAAGAAACAAACTTATATAAAAAATTCTAAATATGTTTATCTGTTGACGTACGTTGCCTTTTTCTTAAATTAATGTTTATATTACAATATATTTAAAGATATGTATTATTAAAGAGGTTATGTTCATTTCGAGTCAGCCAACGACTGGCGTTTCACCTTAACGTGTAAATGAATGTGACATCAAACCAAGATAGAAAATGGTTAACATTAATTTATTTACGTTGATTCCAAGTCGACTTGTCCTAAATATGTTGGCCAGGGAAACAAATAAGAATGGGGGAGTAGGGTGGGGGGGGGGGACAAAAAGCAAGCGAGAGTGGCGAGGCGTAGCGAGCTATGATTTTAAAGTGCGCTGCTGGTATTATCCACGGTCAATGAACGGTTGTTTTTTGGCGCGCGCTTCTGCCATCCTGCTGGAATGTCGCTCCGAATTGTGTTTACTCTGAAAATGACATTTTTCCCGTCCGATCTTACGCTTCGCTGGCAAATTTCCATTGAAACGGAATTTTATTCCGTCGGCAGAGGTGATCTGGTTAAAGTTTAACAACATTTCACAATAGGAAAAAAATCTATTGTGAATTGTTACGGAATTTGCAACAGATAAATCGTAATACTTTATGATATAATATTTATGTTATATTCCATTTATATTGTAGCATATTTATAGAATATTGTAGAATAATATTGCACTATATATTGTGAAATATTACATTAATATGTAATATTACGGACGTTTGAATATTTAACAAATATTTTTCTTTCGTCCAAACTAGCTGGTTTCTGCTCTAGGACGGAAAACGACTAGTTTCCGCCCGCTTCTAAAAACAGCTGGTCTCCAAACAGAACAGAAACTCTCCTTACGCTTGTTACAAAAAATAGTATACGCACCAATAACGTAACGACGATCAGAGAGAGATTATAATCGTTATCGTTCCGCCCTTGGTGCATAATATACTATTTTCTAACGTGAAATGTTGTTAAACTTTAACCAGGGTAAACAAAGCACGTCCGATGTATGGAACTAAAGAAAGAAACGTTTGTAAAATAAAGCACATATAAAAAGGCAATGTTTGTAAATATTTGGAAGGTCAAATTTATGAAATAAAAACAATAATATTGTTTATTTACGTCCAAGGGAAACGTTTCATTTTTCAGTACCATGCCTAACAACCGTTTTTTTTTTGTCATATTAACAAACTGTCGTTGCCGTAAGACAAATTCAAATCGAATGGATTGTCCGCTGCACGTACAAATTGGAAATTCTCATTTCCGTTTGAGGCGCCTGCAACGTGAGAACCACGCATGCAAGTCGTCCCGGAATGTAAACAAGCTCGTGTGGGATTTCTCTTGCTCCTTTCAACGCGTTTCAGTGTTAATTAACAGAGAAAAGTATTGCGACTAAAACTTTCGCGCGGTGATATATGAAGCGCGTACTCGCGACGTTACGTGGATTTATATACGCTGGTAATTCGTGGTTATTAATTGCTCATCAGCATTCTTAAAGGTTGATCGATAAATTACGTCCAATTTTGCGCACACTTCCCGATCGACTGGAAATTCAAAGAGCAGCTTTATAAATAATTAATGAAATTTATGAATTTTTAATCCAGCTTTAGAATCTAATTGAATAATAGTTTTTAGGTAATATACCTCAACTTTTGGAAATGGTTTTATTTCCACATCGAAAACGACTTCCAAAAGTTACGTAATTATACATCATTATAATGGATATTTCACAATCAATCAATATTTCCCATTGTGAACAAATGGTTTGTCGTTGAGAAATGTTTATAATTAAAATATTCTGTGATGATAATTAAAAATACACTAATCTAGTAACAAACTACTGATATTTCACCATAAGGTGTAGTGTTACTCTTTAGCCAACTCAGAATGAACATAACTTCCTTATTAATACATATCTTTGAATATATTGTAAAATAAAAGTTAATTTAAGAAAAACCCAACGTACTTCAACAGTTAAACAAGTTTAGAAACTATCTTTTGCTATCTTTTGGAAATAGTTTCGTCGACTATTTAGATGTTAGGTTGAAATTAGGCTAAAGAATGGCTGTCTAGTCATTGTGTTAGAAAATAATTATTAGTATTATTTTAAGTTAAAAAGACCCTAACTCTGTGACAGCAGAATATTGAACATCGCCTTAATTTTAATTCTGAACTGATTCAGAATCGAGTCTCGGACTTGAACTTGATTTATCGTTGAATAAATGTTAAACGCGGTTGTTTTTAACACAATAATAAAAATTCTTACAACAGCCTGGAATAGAGCAGTACGATTGTATTTGAAACCTTTCACCTTGGCACACTTCAGAGATTTTAACGCGTACAAGATTATTCTCATACCTTACCATCGATCCACCCATATGCATCACACGTCGTAAGAATCACAATTACCTTTGCTAATGCTTCGTATACGGAATGTTCACGTCATATACGGAACTTAACTAGCGACTACAAACAGTAAATGCTTATTTTGGTATTATTCAGTTATTGTCTTTACTTTCGCAGACATGACAGAAATTCTGTAACATATTTTACTTTCTGTAATAATAAATACAGTTGGTATGCAATTATAAAGTAAGGTAAAATAAAAAAATTGTAGTATTAAAATGAATAATTGTGTTGTTATTTTCATGATACGTAAACAGAGTTTATTTATTAGGGTTAAGCAAAATTGATTTTTGTATTATCTAAACTCAAACCTAATACTCTTTTGACGTGGAAATTGTAGCCAATAAATATGTTGGTACAATAGTTACATCAAGTTCATGTTGAGGAACCATCAATTAATGCTAATTTTATGATATAGACCTTTTATCAATTCAAAAACTTAAAAACCCCATTTCAAAAAGTTACGTCGTATTTGAAAACCATAAATGACTTTATGTACTGAATAATATTCTCCCAATGACATAGAATCGACGTACGTTGGCCGCTTTTTAAATCTTGTCATTTAAACAATTATAAATAAAAAGACACCAACTCCATGAATATAGCACTGATATTTCACCTTAAATCAACATTTTCAGAATAATAATTAAAAGAACACTAACTCCGTGGCAGCAGACTTACTGAATCATCTTAGTCAAAGTGATCCAATCCATGGAATTAGTGTATTTTTAATTTATTACAATATTATAGTATAATTTTGGATTTGGTGAGAAGAGCACCCTGCAAAAGCAGTGGGAGAACGTATATATCTGCAATAAAAGATATTTAGTACAAGTGTATTTGCAAATATCACCTATTTCAGATATATATATTCAAAGAGCAGCTTTATAAATAATTAATGAAATTATATATATATATTCTCCCAGTGATTCCGCAGGGCGTTCCTCTAATCAAATCCAAAATTATACTACAATATTGTCATATATAGAAAATACACCAGTTCCGTGGATACAGCACGTTGACATGCTGTTAAGTAAAGCACACCATATGTTACTAAAGATTACTAATTAATTTGTATTTTTCTAGACGATGGAAGCAGTTTATCCGAAGCGTGCAGCACACCGATAATAGGCGGAGGTTCCAGAATCGCTCATAACAATATCGTGTTGGATATAGATGACATTGATAGAACTTTGCATGCAAGTCACATAGCGACACGTGCTTCATTATCTAGCTTGGGTGTAAGTCATTTATTATATTTTTCAATAAAATCCCCCATCGTAAATTATTTACTGGCAGTATCAGCGATGATTTATTGATTCAATTAAAGTACTTTGATTTTATTTTAAATTAATAGTTTTCGTTACTTTAGTGTTACTGATTTTAACTTTATTTTAGATACATGTCATTGTTACTGTTATTGAAATCAGATACATCAATTTTAAATGTTATGTTTACAATTGAAACGGAATATTTTCATTTTTGTATGCAAAATGCAGTAATTTTTTATTGAAATATTAACATATATCTGGTACAAAGTTGAAATCTTAATGTTATCTGTTGTATTTTTCTCAATATCATTCATCCAGTTATGAGGGTAAATATTTAGAGGTGGTTTCTATCCCAGAGGTGGTTTTGTTAGTTTCGTTTCTTTCGTTTAGTTTCGTTAGTTTCGTTAACTAATAAAATCAATAAAACCAGCAAAGCCACATCTAAGGTAAAAACTCACAAATGATGCGAAACATGTTTTTTGCTAATATATTTTAAACGGATACAAAAAAAAGGTTAAGAAATACTGTCTTGGAATCATAAAGCGCAGTATACAATATATAAAAAATTACGTATAAATGATGTATTAATTAAAATAATAAATATTAGTTTTGCTGAATATTTTTCTTCGTTTTAATCGTAGAAATATATATATATATATATATATATATACATTATGTGAAATATATTTAAGTATATATAATTTATATGAAATAAATAAAATTTATTGAATTGCAGGCACGATCCGATTCAATGGCTTCTGTATATAGCGGTGCTGGTGAAGGAAGATGGTGTGGATCAGTTGCAGTCAGAGGAGAAGTAGAATTTTCTTTACAATACGATTACAAACATCTCACTTTTGAAGTACATGTTACTCAATGCCGAGATTTAGCTCCGGTAAATACCAAACGCAATAGATCAGATCCGTAAGTATTTATGTTTTAATTTGTAAACAGATCTATTTAAATGCGTACTTGAAATAGATGTCATTCGCTAACAAGAATAATATAGTATAAATTATTTTTATCCTAAAGATTATGATGACTTTATTCTTTGAAATAACAATGCAACAGACATAGTAACAGCAATAGTCATATTCTTTTTTGATTTAATAAAATGAAACAGTATAAATTATTAAAATTGTTACATTTAATTAACGATACCTACAAAAAACTGATAATTTTCTCATATTTCTTTCAATGTAGATTTTTTTGTACATGAGTGAAATCAAGATTAGTTTTGACGGTGTTAATTATGATTAAACTATTAAAAAATGTAAATAACATTTCTAATATATATATTATATTTAATTCATTTAAGGTACGTGAAAGTCTATCTTCTTCCCGACAAATCGAAAAGCGGCAAAAGAAAAACAAAAGTCAAAAAGCATACTCTTAATCCAGTTTTTGATGAAACTCTTAAGGTAATTACTTTTTTTATCGTTTACACAGCTTGAACTTGTAATTACTATAATGGAGTGCACATAATTTATCAAAAAATAATTTTATACATTTTATACATTACCGAATTTTTGTTTTAGTTCCATATGAGCTTAAATGGTTTAGAAACAAGAACATTATGGCTGACGGTATGGCACTCGGACATGTTTGGTCGAAATGATTTCTTAGGTGAAGTACGAATGCCTTTAGAAAATAAAATTTTTGATGATCCCAGACCTCAGTGGTATCCATTGCAGGAGAGAGTAAGTACTTATTTACAAGAATTGTAAATAACAATGCACTTATGAAAATATTAGTATTATCACTATGGAAAATCATAAAAATTCATAAATTCAATTAGTTGTTAAAAGCGATCATCAAATAGCATATAATTTAAGCATATAATAATAAATTATAAAATAATTACTGTATTGTCAGACGGAACCATTCGACGATCCTATAGCATATAAAGGAGAAGTTATCGTTGGATTGAAATTTGTTCCACCTGACCCTGCGCAGCAGCAAGAGCGCGAAATGGGAAGTGATTATAGAAGCTCGTCAAAAGCAAGGAAAAATTGGAGTCGCGGTTCACTTCATATACTCGTGAAGGAAGCTCGGAACCTTCAAACACGAGCCAAAAATTCTGGTACTTGTGATCCATTTTGCAAAAGGTAATCTCATTGTTATTGCAGTTTTATTACAAGCATTAAAATAAACATCAAATGTATAAAGTATTAATTAAATTAAGGCCGTGATAAATTTTTACAAAGTTAATGTCTTTTGATTTTAAAATAATTTTGTAACAAATTTTGTAACATAATGACCAGAGCGCCATTCTTTAACACTAGAAAAATATCACTGTGTATAAAAATGTATTTTTTGATAAATTATAGCTACTTGCTGCCAGACAGAGGACGATCCGGAAAGCAAAAGACTGGGGTCGTTCGTAGATCTGATGGTTCGCCAACTTGGAATCATACTTTCGTTTACAAAGATGTTAGTCTCCAGGAATTGGCGGAACGTGGTTTAGAACTTACTGTCTGGGATCATGATCGTATAGCGAGCAACGAATTTTTAGGAGGCGTTAGGTTTAATCTTGGATCCGGTATGAATTTTCTTTATTAAAATAATGCGTTTCATTATAAATTCATTTAAATCATGTTATATTGCTTAGTTCATGCAATTTTTTTTGTATACAATAATCTATAAATTTTTATTTTAGGTAAACATTATGGTAAATCTGTTGACTGGATGGATGCAACAGGCCGTGAACTATCACTTTGGCAAAGCATGCTGGAACGTCCAAACTTTTGGGTAGAAGGTGCAGTTATGTTAAGGCCAAATTTACATAATCATGGAAAAAATAGTAGCTCTTCCTAAAGTGTTTTTATACGAAGAATTTCAAGTTTGACACGTACTTCCCGTTTCTAATAAAATAAATAAATTGCTTGTCTTAATAAAGTGCCTTCAGGAACTACAGCAGAGTTCGCAGTTTATATATAATATTGCACTGGAGGTAATTTTGAAAGTCACTGCGCATCATTTTTCTGTCGTCTTATTTCTTGTTAAATGGAGCGTGTTAAATTTATCACTGATTATAATGAATGTTGAGTTTAATTAATCAATGATTAGGAAGTTAAAGAGAAAATAATTTTATCTCATTGTTATTTTACGGAGTTACGTGCATAAAACTAATGTACAGATTTAGAATTTTGTTATCCTAAAATGTAATAGTTATGAATTAATTTATATTAATTAAACATTAGCAATCAACGTAAGTTGTAATTACTTATACTTTTAAATATGGTAATTATACTTTAAATGAGTTAGCTTTGTAGCTTGCATATGAAATGCATAAAAACATTTAACAGTGCATCTTGGATCATCCTCGTAGTAAAACTCTTTATCATTTATTTATACATAAATAAAACAGATACTAGCACATCCTGATAAGTAACCACGTTTTGATTACTTTTCGATTTCTGATTGGTTTAGTTTGATGTTTATGTACGTGTATACTCTTAAAAATAATCATTTACCATGTCCAAAATTTGCTTATCACAAGTGAAGAATCTCAATATTTATTTTAAAAGACATTCTTTATATAGGAATTGAAACGAAATTTTTAATAGCAGAATAATGAATAACATGAATAACAATGAATTGCATGTTTAATTAGCTCATTGCTTAATTGTACAATATTGTTTTTAAAGTATAAAATGAATTTTTGTAACACATGCACGGAAACTGCCCTGTTTCCATCTTGTTTAGAAGACGGAAACTTTCTGCTATAGGATGGAAATCGACTAGTTTTAACAAATGCAAGTAAAGTGTCGTTTAACACACCAATTTAGGCAAAATAATCTATATCAGGCGAAGAAAACTTGCGCACGCGCACTTTGTATTTGTACGAAAAAACATATCGTTGGCACTAATATAAATACACTTAGATTAAAAAAAGTTATTAATTAATTTCAACGGAACAATTATACAGTTTATGTTCACAATAATCATATAAGTTTATTTAAAATATTTTATTGATCTTAACATATTACATTGTTGAATTAAATAAATTATTTATTTTTGTTGAACACACTTCCTATTTATTTTTCCTATTAAGCACACATTATTTTCCTTTTTTTTCTTCCTATTCCTTTTAAGGACATAGAAACAGTTTTTATTTATATAAAACTATATTTATATTCTCAAAAATTACATAATGAGTAAAGTAAATAAAAACACATGAATTAATTTTGCTTTTCGATTTGCCCACACAACAGTGAAATCAAAAATTAGATAAAATCAGTCAAAAGTTGCCACTGTTATGGTGATGATGTAATGTAATCCAACATTATACTGTATCGTTACAGTATTGTTAAATATGTTAAACATATTTAATATTTTTGATCATAATATTTTGACTTTAATTTGGTAGTGTTTGTTACGGGATATATATAAATAAAAGAAAAGCACTTCTATCAGGATGGTACCAAGATTGCACTCTTGCAGAGTAAAGAGAAATATATTCTTTAAATTTTAACAACTTTTAAATTGGTATTGCAGCAGTGTGAATATTGTGTTTAATTTAAAGTCAAAGGAATGATATATTGAAAATAAATTCGGCGGATATTGATGGATGCAATTACTTAAAAAAATGTATACGTGTAAATATACGACTGTTAATTTCTGTTCGTCGTGGCCAATTAGGATAAAATTACAGTGATAATTGAACTGATTATTCTTTCGTTAAGAAAGATGTGCTTCCAGGCCAAAAGAAAAGAAAAGTAATAGATATTTTAATAAGATATTTGAACTTCCAAAATACTTAGAATTATATATGTAACTATATATGTTTTTAAGACAGTTATATATCAAATTAAGTGTGAAAGATCGGCAAATATTATTTAATTTTCAAATGAAATTCAAGAGTACAATTTTTGGGGGTACTCGTGAAGTAAAGAAAGAACGATGAAGCAATTTGTTATTGCTTTTATTGAAATCATAGTTAATCGAATGATACATAAAATCTGCGTTATAATATTATGGTGAACTGTAAGTATTACTGTCGATAACAGAATAAGAGTTGTAAGTCTGAATTTGTTATTCGCGAGTACTTAACAATGTACTTAAAATGGTCTCGAGACCACAGTGATTTGCTGGCATGCAATTTATACTACACCGATCATCGGACAAATAAACTGTTTTATCCCCGGCAAAGTATTCTTTTTTACAGTAATTACATACATACATGTGTGTGTGTGTGTGTGTGTGTTCGTGATTGCGATTTTGGGAAGGTCCTCAAAATAGTTACATAGGAAACAGTCATTTTGAGGACATGCCATGATGATACGCCCCTGGCCCCAGAGCCGTTAATGTAGTTAGATTTTTAAAAATAATATATGAACAGTGGGCCTCCTTGCCGAGAGTTACCCATTTGCCAATTTTAAATTTCCCTCCAAAATTCTAAAATATAAGTATATTATAATTATCAGGACTGTATCTCCTGATGTATTTAATTAAGGGTGCGTCCTCGAAATATACGTTTCTCGAGTCTCTATATATATATATATATATATATATATATTGCATAAAAGTTTATATTATATATACATACCTTCACGCACATTCCTAATTGTATAAATATAAAATGGCCATTTGTATTCCATTACAAAGACAGATGGAAATAAATTTTTTGTACATTTCAAACATGTGTAGCTTTATTAAAACTTTATACAAGACATACATAAATATAATAATAGTTTGTCGTTATTAACAATTTTAGTTGTGAATGTAAATAAACCAACAATATTGTAATTTCTCGTTACTTTTCAGTCCATAAATAATTTGACCACGTATACTTTGTTCGACCAATCTCAATTAAAGATCACTATTCAAAATAAATCGATTCCCTTCAGAATTTTTTCCAGAGTAATGGTATCTGCACTTTCCAAAAGCTCCTATACATGTAAGCAAATCAATAAATGAATGAGAGCAAAAATCAGATTTATTTATTTGAAGATTTATGAAGTTATTTAGATACGTAATATATTCACTCTGGCGAATATAAATTGTCCATAATTTTGCAGACTTCATGCAGATTTTTTGCAGACTAATTACAGACAATTCATTTCCAACACCCTAATAGCAAGAAATAATCCAAAATATTCCAAAAATTTGTTAAAAATATTCCTATGTCCGACTCTAGAAATATTTTTGGTACATGCAGAGTATTTTCAGAATCTATAAAAAATATTCTTTGCTATTAGGGCAGGCAATATAGGTATGCCAGGCTAATATATATATTAATTGGGTTTTAAATTTAGATAATATATTATGGTAATAAAATTCATTTTACCATGATGATCTTGTGGACTTCTCTGATTCTTCGGTAATGGCGTGTAATGTAAATTAAAAAGCAAATCATCAAAATCATTCGCTGAACTAGATGGTGTGACCTCTGAAGAAGTTTTCAGAGCAAGTTTTACAGTCTTCAGAAAATAGCCGCGACGCTCAGCATCTTGTCGCTCTTTTCGTGTAACCGTTCGTGAATCTAAAAAGCTTAATGTCTTTGGTAAAGTGTGGATTGCGTAAAGTCGGTATCTGTCATAATCAGCTTCGTCGTATGATTTTACATCTGTGAGTTGATCTGGACATCCCGGATTTCCTAAAAGGCTCACGTATTGCACCTTTGGACAGCAAGTCCTTATTCTTTGCAATGCGGAATCGATATCTGCGAGCTAATTTCATATAATAATTAATAATATCTCAGAATCCAAATAACAATAAAACATTTAATCATTTGTATAATAAATATAATGTCCTAACAGAACACAAACATAAAGCTAACGTTAAAATAACATTGAGATTTTTGTAATAATAATGTTCCCTAATAGCAAGAAATATTTCAATGGCACTGAAAAATGAAACGTTTTCAAGATACAAAATGTAAACAATCCTGTTTTTGTTTTCTATTTACACCCTTTCTTGTGTCCTTTGGATGTAAATACACAATATTATTATTTTTGTTACATTAATTTGACCCTCTAAATATTTACAAACATTGTTTTTTTTCTAAATTAAAAAAAACGTTTCATTCTTGAGTTCTGGAATATTAAAAAAGCCTGATTCACCCAAGAATACACCAGAAATATTCCTGGAACCGAACATTAGAACATTCCCTTGGTATATTTAGAATATTTTCAGAATGTACCAAAAATATTCTTTGCTATTAGAGTTATTACATAAATTTATTAACGTTTGAATCACAAAAATCACCTTAAATTAGTATTAATGTTAAATGCAAATGTACTTAATTTAGTTTAAAAATAGTTTTCATTGCACTTAATATTACTGTTTTTAATATTAAATTAAAATAACTTTATATTTAAAATAGTATTATTTTAACTTGTAGTAAATGTAATAGAAGTAAGAACAAATGACTTTTTAATTAATCTAATAAGCGATAAGTCAATTATACCTTATTGTTATTCAAACTGAGTGTCAACATGTGGGGCATGTGCGGCAAAGTGTTCAAATTTTGCAGATTGTTATTGTCCAAAATGAGCTCTTCCAAGTTAACAAAATCCTTGACCGCGGAGATAGAAGATAATTCATTGTACGAAACGTCCAAGCTTGTACAATTGCTGCCCACAATGCCTATCAAGCCAGTCGGAATTTTTTCCGTTCTTTGACCCGTATACCAGACCTGTTTGCACAAACAGAAAGCTGCTTAATTTTATCGCCGCTATTTCGCACGCGTAGCAGATACATATCATACGAATATTTGCGCGAACGTATGCGTACTCTGTTACACTTGACGGTCAGGCCGCTCCGGTTGAAGTCTCGCTTGTTAAAGTCCGCCATTTTGCCATCGATTATTTTTCCACGTCGTTATAGAATATACGATTCGGATCAAGAAATATTCTACGCGTGAAAGATAACACTGCGCTGTCAAGAGTATATTACTTTTAAGTATAATAAAGTCGAAAAGTAGAGTAGCCGCGCTGTGGCTCGGATTACAGCCTTGGCTCGTTGGTCTAGGGGTATGATTCTCGCTTAGGATGCGAGAGGTCCCGGGTTCAAATCCCGGACGAGCCCGTTTTTTTTATTCCTCTCATTAATTAAATTCGTTGGGCAATATACTTGCTAAAATTAATTTCTGTTTATTTATCATTAAATTCATTATGCAGTATAACGATTAAGATTAATTTCTAATTACTTTGTTTTTAAATATATGAAATGTTTTTGACTTGTAATTATTATTTGCAATTCCAATTTTGGATCAAGGGCCATAATTGTGAGGATAATTATTTTTATATAGGAATAAGTTACTTTAATAAAACATTTAATATATTATGTAATTTTCATTTATTTAATTAATTAATATATACGTGATTATGTTATCATTGGTAAAAATGGAACGTGTACGATCCATAAGCTTTAACAATCTCAAGTTTGCTTAAAATTAGTTATTTCAATTAAAAATGATATCAATACCAGTAATACTTGGAAACAAATTGTAAAAATGAACGATAAAAGTAGAATTCAAATTAACTTTCAATGTGTTTAATTGGGAATAAATTGTCCCAAAAGGCCATTATTTTCGTATGTAAATTATGTTTAATTGATAAAGTATCGCCAATTTCTAAATATGCGTGATTATCATTGGTGTGAGGTGTCCATTTAACATTGTTGAATAGTTCATTATCAGGAAGAGGGACGCCAGTTCTTGCAAAGTGTTCAAATAAAGTTGTCATCCTTTCTACAGCTAGTATCTCTGGATCATTTGCAGTTAAGAAGGGGAAATTAGGCATAGTAAATAGATACTGCAAATCGTCTTGATGGACAACACCTAAATTCATCGAAATACACATTAATATTATAGAGTTAAAAGAAAAAGAAAAAAAAATGAAAATTATTAAAAACAAATATCTTATTTACCATAAGTTGTTGTCGTGTTAGGATAATAGACGTAGCTATAACGACCTTGGTAAACAAAGTTGTAATAATATACAGGTGCCATATTAACAGGACTAACCAATTTAACATAACGGTGGACAGGGTAAATAATATGGGCGTCGGCATACAACTGAAAAAATAATAATAATTTCATTAAATTAAGGTGAAATGTCACTGGATGCCCAACATTGAATTGACATAACTTCCTCAACAATTTAATCTTTAAATATATTATAAAATAAGAATTAGATTAAGAAAAACGTAACATCTCTCAAAATTTGAACATATTTAGAAAGTCAATCTATCAGTTGATTTCCAAATTTTGTTTTCAAACAAAAGTTTGAATAGCAATTAATTTTAATATTAATATTACTATTCAAGTATTATTTTAAAATAACTTGCAATATTATTTCGTACTATGATCGGGATTTTATATCCATTCGCTATTTTTTTATAATAAGAAACTTGATAATTTGTGAATACGTACATCTGCAAGTCCTTGCACATTAGACAAAGACACATTTTGATTGCTAAGATAAAATTCTTTTAATTTGTCACTAATGTATCGTGATCGAGTAGTGTTTCGTTCATATAAGAAACTAATTGGTGCTATCCTATACCAAGCACCAGGAACATTAAAATCATCAAATACGTTCTCATTTCCTGCCTTTGCTATAGCTATAGATGCTGAAATAATATGACAACAAAATTCATATTTTATAAGTAAATATTATACTTGGGACTCGGTGATTTACTTATTATTATATATAATTTATTAAATAACGAATTATACTCATTGTTTGTCGAAAATGTTACATGCTAATTTAAATATTTGTTTATTTTATTTACCAGCCATTACTCCTCCGAATTCATCTTTAGTAACTCCAACGATTATTGGTACATTAGCAAATTCGCCTTTTTGAAGTAATATCTCTGGGTCATCTGTTAAAAATCTCTCTATACCTGGTACATACGGTTCTATTACCGGTCTCCAAATTAAAATTGGATCGCCATAAAATTCCTATAAATAATAATAATAATAATGAGATAATTTAATCATAAAGTTAAAAATTACTTATAAAAAAAATAAAATTCTTTCTCATTGAGTTATAATTACATGAAACTTTGGTTTCGATTTGCCAATTTCATCGGCTGGTTTAGTTTTAAGACATTTCACAGCATCAATTAAATTATCATTTGGACATCCAACGTATTGAGCTTGTCTGAAAACT
>JABFPN010004476.1:0-15079 GCA_022817305.1 Leptoteleia sp. ZL-2020
CAAAGCATATATTTATATTAAGAATAATTTCTATTTATAGACTGAAAGAAAAAAGTACGACAATAACAATTGAACGACGCATGTGTATTTTCAAATAGACATATTCTTATAATAAATAGAATATCTGGCTAGTGTTATCTGAAATAAGTTTTATTATAAAATGAAATTCCTTTTAATATAAAAACCTTAATCTACTGTATATTAACTGAATATTCTTATTTTTAATAGATTTTCTATTAGTTTTAATAGGAATATTTTCTTTGTACAGGTTTCTTAAAGTAAGTATATTTTTTTTCTGAGTGCACTGAGAAAAAAGATATATCACAAACTACTGTTTTTTCTATCAATTTGAGGATATATTAGAAAAGTAATTATTTCTAATGTTATAATAGTAAAATTTAAATGTCATGTAGGAAATATTAGCAGAAAGGTACTACAAATTGCTTTGATAATTATCATTTTTACTATTATTAATAGTGAAATTTTTCACCCTTCAGAAATATCCTCAGAAGGATATAAATCGTTTTCAATTTTACTAATACTTTTTTCTCAGTGTAATAAGTATGGCAAGAAGATATCGTTTCTAATACAAACGGCTCTTTATTAATTTTAACCTCCGATTCCGATAATTTTGAGGTCGAATCAAATTCGACGGCAATAAAGCGCGATTCGGACTATTGAAAATGAAAATATCCAATTGAAATATTCCGTATCGTTTGACTCGTTGTTTCTCGCGGGCACTTTTTCGATCCGAGCGGGAAAGAACAAAAGGATCGCTTTCCAGTTAAAGACGCAGAAAGTAATAAAAAAGAATGGGGAAAAGAAGAAAGAAAAGGAAAGAAAATCATTCAACCCCGTCACGTCCGGGTTTGTTTATTTACGTCAAAAACGCGGGCGCGCGCGGTCATTGAAAGGCACGCGCGAGACAAAAAGTTGCGCGGCAATCAATAGGCGCGCGCGCACCCGTCTCGCTGACAAACGCCGGCCGGATTCGTGCTTTTTTAATTTGCCGTCGCTTTTTGAACGTGACGCGCGGCTCCCGACCCGCTCGAATAATTTAAATTCTTCCAATCCGCGGCGCCGAATCATTAAGCGGGGCGTCCCCGGGGGCAATTCGAATTCTAAACTGTCAAAACTCGCTCCAACTAATTTCTCGCGATAAGATACCGCCAACCCCCCCCCCCCCGCCACCAACGACCGACGAAAATCGCGGGCACACTCGTCCGTGCAAAGGTTCGCCCGCGATATTAACCCATTTGAACGCGGTAATCGAGACAATTTATTGGCCACCATCCCTGCTATCACTTTTATAGCGCTTTTATCCGCTCCGCGCAAGCGGATACGCGCCCGCGTATCCGCTTAAGGCGACGGGAGCGTGGTGGGGGGGAGGGATCCCGGGTGGGGGGTTTGGGAAGCGCGCCATTAATTATATATACGTTAATGCGGTTCGCGCGCGCAGCGACACCTATAATCTGCGCGCAATTTCTGTCCGTTAGATTGATTTTCGGTTACGTGATTCGCGGCGTTATTTTTGTTTTTCACGATTATTTGGAATACAATTGAACGCGAGGGATTAAATGTTGTTGTTTTGGATAATAGGCGCGGATCCTCGCCGTTGCCATTATTCGCCGCATTTGATTCGAAATTTAACGCTGCTTTTAGCGCTCACATTTTTTTTTTTCTTCTTTTCGCCCGTCGATACGAACGAGAAAATTGACCGCGAAAAAATTACAAAAATTTTCGAAAACTCCTTTAAAAATATGGAACTGAAGAATGAAACGGTTTTTAATATTGTCTAACTAGAAAAGTAATGTTTGTAAATATTTGGAAGGTCAAATTAAAGAAACAAAAATAATAATATTGTTTGTTTACGTCCAAAAGACATAAAAATGGATGTAAATATAAAACAAAAACAAAGTCAGCTTATATCTTGTATTTTTCAAAACGTTTCATTTTTCAGTCCTATTTGAAAAATTTATATTAACTCTTTTATTGGATAATGACTTTGAGGAAGGTGCAAATATTCACCTTTGAATGGGTCGAAATTGCGACGCGAAAGGTTTGCAACGATTTATATGAATCATTGAAAAATAAAATGTTTCCATGGCGATTTTCCTGGACAAAGAAGGGGGGTGGAAGGGAAGGTCGAATTGACTGGCGTATCGAAACGGGAAGACGCAAACGACCGAGCTGAGACAGAAATGCGATAAAAAAGATCCGTCTCAGTTAGTTGTAGGAAATGCCCCGGCCAAACGCCTGCGTTTCCAACTTTATACTTTGCCAGTTGCGGGAAATCTGGTGCTGTGGTGGGCGCGCGCGCGGCTGCCGCCACTGCTGGCCTGTCTTTGAAACAGAGAAACAGGTTCATCAAAACTTTTATTACGCAATTCAATATTCACGTAATACATATTTCAGGGCAGCGTTGGCATTATTACCGCGGATATTATGCCCGGGTCATCACAGTAAATTTCTTTTATATTAACTATAACAATGCGCGTTGCGCCCGTATAGCGTCATTTCGCAAACGAAATGACGCCCGGGACAATGCTGTTACTTGCAATCATGATTTTTTTATTACGAAATACAATAATGAATTTGCTTATACGAGTGAAATTTAAATCGGTTTACTCATTCCTTAAATGTCAATTGTGTCGACGGTACAATTGATTTCTGTTTATTGTTCATTTAATTGACTTTAGTTTATTTATCGAAATTATTATTGTTTTTACTTACGTTCTAGGTAAAAATTTATATATGCAACATGTATGTTGATTTTTGAAAAAAATGAAATGAAAAGAATTTATAGAGGTGGCATATATGCCTATATATATGTTGGTACATGGTCACATATATAGCCCCATATATTTTGCATATGTTGATTTTTACATTTGATCATTATTTGTATATTTTTTTTCATATGATTGTTTGTACATACGTTAATTCATATATTTATTTCGTGCATATTTAAATTAAATCTTTAAACTGGCAATAATGAGGAAAACAAATGAAAACAGCGGTAATCTGCGAATGTTCTAATGCGTTACATGAGGATAAGTGACGATGCTTTTGAGAATCTCGTTAAAAAATACATATATGCAATGGCACTTCTGGGAATTGTTGTGAAAAGCAGCGGAGCTTTAATAATGAAGGACAATTTTAAGTCAACGTGCACGCCGGCTGGGATAAGTGTTTTAGTTTTAATGCCAACGCGCTCCGCGTTTAGTTTTGGTTGAATTAATTTATTAAAACGAACGAGAAGGGAGGGGAAAAAGAAAAAAGAGAGAGAAAGAAAACGTGGAGAAATGAAGGACGCGTGTGCATAAGTTATTTAAAAAAATATGCCAGCCCTGGCGAAAAGCCGTCTTAATTTCGCAGAAAATTGCACGATACGAAATAATGAATCGGGGAGGAATATTAACGCGCAAACGGATAATGAATTTTAAAAATGCAAGCGTAAACGCGTTTACGTCGAGTTGGCTTGATTTGCTCACCGGCCAAGCTCCCTCGTTTCGCTTCGACTTATTTATCGCGCGTTTTGACCGCGCCTTAAAATTTTACTTTACGTTAATTTTGCACGTTGGCGAATATCTTTCGACCCGATCATCTCGCGTTTTTGCCATTATTTCTAAATACTCGTTCCACTGATCAGTAAATTGATACATTGGCAAGAAATAATTTTGACATGTCACGTTCTGTCAACGGTATTTGACAACTTTTTCCGGGTAACATTTTCGACAAATTTTAAAACTTTTTTCCCCAATATTAAGCAAATTATTTTTACGCGATTATGTTCTTCTTTACTTCCTCGCGGATATTACTTTTGCTACGAGCTTCCTGGCAACGAAACAAAGATTATTATTATCACCAAATTTGGTTTTTACACAAGCGCGTTGGCACTTTTACAAAATTAACATTTCCCCCGTGTAACTGGCAATCAGCGGCAAGGTAAACAGAGGGGGGGGAGGGCATATTTTTCCAATTTTTTTTTGTTTATTGTTTTTTCACCGGTGAAAAATTGAAATAAGCAATCGAACGTTAATAGCGACGAATTGGGGCGACAGTGTATGAAATTCGGTGGAAAATGCAGCGGGCGTTGAAACGCGCGTCGCGCGCCCGGTCGATATTGCATTGGAAATTCCGTATTTCGGCGACAATACAATTTAGTGCATCGTGTACGAGTCGTACGATTGCCCGACAATGCGGATACTGCGAGAAGTCGGGCGTGGCTAAACGATTAGTTAAATACATCGATCGGTCTTTTATATGGTTTTATGGGATTCGTCGCGGTGACGCGCGCTCTACCCCCCACCCCCACCCCACCCCCGCCCCCCTGGCGGTCCGCGACCTCCACCTATTTTCGTGTTGCAAGAAATTGGCATCTCGCCACGGCCGTCGCCATGCAACCGACCGGAGAGAGCGTTCATCCCGCGTGTGTCTTCTCCAACGCTCTCTCCTGCGACGCGGCGGCCACATGCCCACCGATTACATCGATTACGCCACTTTTTACATCACATACATATACGTATACATACATACATACATACATAGACATACAGATGCACGTGCACATATACAGGTGGACAGAGGTAAACGAGAGTCGTACACCGAGAGAAATTTATTAGAAGTAGCTACTACATTTTTTACCAACTCGGGAATAGGTGTGCATTTGTACCATTCCTTATATTATAATATAGACCGAGAGAAATGTACTCGTATGGAATCGAACTAAATCACGTGACCACTGACTGCGAGGTGACGGGTTCAATTGGAAAAGCAATGTTTGTAAATATTTGGAAGGTTAAATTAAGGAAACAAAAACAATAATATTGCTTGTTTACGTCCAAAGGACATAAGATTGGATGTAAACTTAAAACAAAAACAGTTTGTTTACGTTTTCTATTTTTTAAATCGTTTCATTTTTCAGTCCTATATTTCCTTTTAATTCTTTTAATTAAGACTCTTTCTGTCTAATTCCACCGGGGGAAAGGACAATAAAAACGAGAGAAGGAATGAGATAAATGTTATTATACCAGATGTAATAATGAATAGAAAAAAGAAACATGTAGTTTAATAAAGAAATAAATTAAACATCGATCAGTGTCTCGATTCCGTCGCAGTCATATCTGATCGCAACCTCGCATTTGTAGCGCGCAGCGTCATTGTATTTGATTTATATTTTAAAATCGTTACATTCGGCTTTTGTTCACTTGTCAGTAGTTAAAAAAAAAAAGTTGGAAACGGGTTTGGCCGTATTTCGCGTGGACGTGTTTTTACACGTCGTGTAACACACTGGCCGTGTAATATCATCCGCATTGCCGTGTTCCGTAATGTCTGAAACTTCTCGGTTTCTTCCTGATTGGCGTACGGGACGCGCGCCGCGGAGCAGTATCGCGCCATATGCCACGTTATCATTGTTTTTGCGAATTATACGCGCGCTTTCTATACATTTTATATGTTGCTCGACTGTCACGTATTGACGCGAAACAATTTCGCGCCTTATATTCGAATTTGCATTATTAAAAATGTTTTCCCAACGCATATATTCACGCCGGCATTATATATATGCAATAAACTGACCGCATGACAATTTTTTTTCTCTCTACGTACCGTCGAGTTTCTCGATTATTTTTTATCGTAAAAAAAAAGCACAATTATAGCCATGTAAAAATCAACGTGTATGTGACGTATGTCTCGTATGGGACATATTTGTGACACGTATGGGGCATACTTAAATTATTTTATTTATCCGGGCAGTTTCGAAGATATATTTTTGCGAAATACACAATTTCGACCGTTGGAACTTTGAAATATCATCCCGATTGCAGAGTATTAATTGCTAATGGAAATTACGTTTTCAACGTACTTTTTCCTCTCGCGAAACGGAAATTCACGGTTTGTCACAAATCGCGGGGTACTAAATTTAATTTAGAGTGTCCCGGATTCATCTGGCTGATGTGTTTTTTAATCATTTGCATGCACATTTGGGCATTCCTTGTGCCGTGGTGCTATAAAATAGAAAGGTTACGCGTTCTCTTCCTTTTTACGTGCTTTGTGGCCGTGGCCATACTCCCAACAGTTGAAGCATCTTATACATTTCTGGTCAAAGGGCTCGCATCTCCGACGGTTTAAATACAAAATTCCACCATTTGTTCCGTTCTGAAATGAACGACATCGATTTACATTTCATCCTTGTTTTTCACTTTTTTTTATCATCACCTTTAAACTCGCATATAAATTTTAAAATTTCAATTTTGTAGTTTTATAATTTCCATATTTACTTTCAACACTTTTGATTACTGTAAAGACAAATATTTTAGCCTAATCTTCGCTTTTTATCATAAGCAAATAAAATTAAATAATTTAATTGGAGTATTTTAAATGTAAAACAATTAATAAGTGAAATAACAATAATGATTCCCTCAGGTTTTTTAATTTAACATGTTTCCTCATTATTTCTGTAAATTTAAACGAAAATGCTTCCTCAGATAATACCTGCAAAGTGTTTAAACAAATAACAAAAAAAAAAAAAATTCAACTTCGTTGCAGTTGGGAACAAATTAATAATTTGCATATGGAACTAGTATAACATTACAACAAAATTCGTCCAAAATTAATAACGCAAGACAAACATCATTATACGCAAACATGATTAATGTATTCTATTATACATTAATATATTCATCATTATACACAAACGCAATTCTCGTAAACGTGTCTTGACGTTGTTAATCCATAGGTCCTTTATATATAAAATGAGATTTCAAGTTGCGGATGATATTTTCGAGAGTTATAGTTAAATAACGAAATTGTCTACCGAAATTTGCCGAAAACACGTTCCGTTGGAAAATGAAATTCGATTGAAAAAACAAGTTAAATTTATTCTTCATATTAATCTCTAATTTTGCCACTTTATTATTAACAAAAAATATATGTTGATTTTTACATGGCGTAACATATATGGGACATTTATGCTGTGCAAATTATATATGTAACATATACGTTGATTTTTACATATGAACCTAAAGGATTTTAAGAAAAGGTGCAAAAAAAGGGGGTGTAAATTCCGTTGAAACCGCGACGACACTGAAAGATCGAATTGACCTTTTAAAATCGAATCGAATGAAAATGGATTTAGCAATCTTTTTTGCGCGGCAAAGTAGTATAACGTGGATATTTACATTCGTCGGTACATTATCCGTAGCATTTGTTATCCCAGGGCAAACACGATTTCGCACACTATCGCCCCGAAAAATAAATGCTCGAACATCGGATGAATTTTCATCGCTAAGACTTTGCATTTCGCGTCATCCACGCGTCACACCGAAATCGCATTTCATTCGGAATTCTGTCGAAAGAAAGCGCGCTCGGCGTGTCTCGCGATGTATTATTGCATTATGAAAATGACATTTCCCGAATACAAGCTCCTTGCAGAAATGCAGTCATTTTCGCCGTTGAATTTCGTCGACGAGCATGACTTTCTATTGCGAATCCTCGCGAGCATTTATTCCCATGAATTAGCGAGAATGAAGACGAGAAAAAAAAAGAAATGTAAAAAAAGTTCGCATTCAAAACATAAAGTCGAATAGTTCCGTCCCATATTTTCGTGTTACTGTTATTCATTACATTTTTATATATTCTCAAATATGATATAACAAAGTATATATGAGAAGCAACGTATATATATATTGATTTTTACTTGGAATAGCATTTATGTCACATATATGTCATATGCTTACATACTTGCCACATATCCATGGAAAAATATTTATATAGGCTACCATATATGCGACATATTATATTATATGTAAAAATGGGGACAAATTATAATTCTTGTCATATGTAAGATACATTTTAAAAAAGGTTATCAGTATTGTACCAGTTACTATGATACAGTGTAATAAGTGTTCATTTCTCTTATAACCTCCTTTAAACTGTATATTAACTAAGACAAGAAAATGTCATTTGTCCCCATTTTTACATACAATATAATAATTGTTATCCTAACTTTTTTCTCATACACATTCATGCGGATTAATGAAAACATGTATAATAATAATTAAGGGACTGATTTAAAATGTGCAAATAATATCACTGGTGAAGAATAACGTAACGCCGTCTTAAATGGGGGGGGGGGGGAACCCTTTCAGTTAGGCGCACGAAATCGCTCGGCTCATCATAAATCAAGAAAAAATGCCGCCCATAAATTACTCGTGTAACACTTAGATCATGATTTGCAATGAGGAATGTGCGAGTCGACGGGTGCTTCGGGGACGTCCCATAATATGTTGGCCGTGGCGCGGCCAGGAGGGTATAGCACTTATCAGGGGCGAGAGCGAAGGGGTAAATTTATACGGTATATCGTGTCGAGGCTTAGATAGAAAGATGTCCCGGGCCGGTCGGGTCTCAAAGCCTCGGCATTAATCCAAGGCAACCGGGCGCAATGTCGCGCGCGCGATGAAGTCCGTCCGAGTAGTCGCGTCGTTATATCCGGGCAAGACAAATGGCCATTAATGATCCCACTTATTATTTATTAGCCGACGGGGGCTAAGTTTCGACCAATGACAAATCATAATTGACGACTTCTCGGCCTTTTCAGACCTTCAATTGATAGCGGGCAATAATATAAGGAATTATTGGAATTTTGAAGACAATTGTCTAATGATGAATTTAAGGGCGAGTCAATGAGATGGATGGATGGTTTTCGGGATGAAAAATTTAAATGAAGAGAAGTAATATTATTAATTTTAAATTGTTAAACAAGATCAGCTCTGTTTACTGGTTTAAAGTAGAAAATATCCTGGATGGGAAATATTTCAATGTGGGAAATACTGTGGCATCGGATCTTAATTACATAAAATATTATTTTCCGAGCCACAGGTTTTGCCACTGAAGATTTTCCATCTGAGAATATTTGGCAAAAAAAGAAAACCGGCCCATCCCTAAATCACACTATAAAATCGTATAAAATAAGATTAATTGATTAAGCTCACAAATCAAAACTGCGCATAATCCAATGATACGAAACTACAAACGATTCGACGTAATAAATTGCGATCTATTAGCTCGATTAGACGATTAATCGTATCGAAACTTTTGTCACGATCCGAGGAAAAGGGACGTTCTTTCCGGAACGACGAAACGAGCTTCATTTACGCGATTGCGCGTAAAAATCATTCCGGCTAATTAATTACACGGCCGCGCTTTTTTCATCCGTTAATTTGCCGCGGAATGCGCGCGACGAAACAAAGAGAAGAAACGGGAGTTTGCGGGTTGTACTCGCGCGACGAGCGGGTTAAAAGTTTTCCCCCCAACTAATTCCCGCGAAAATTGTGCATAATCTATTAAACTCCCAGGAGCGTTTGAGCGCGCGGGTTCCCCCCCCCCCCCCCCCCCCCCTGGTTGCTCATCATGCAAATACGCGTCGCGAAAGACTCGGTGCATTGGAAAATTGGCCGGTTGCCAAATCATGCGATGCAGAAATCTCACTGCCATCTGCATTTCTCACGAATCCGAAAATAGCATCCCCCCCGAAACGCGGCAACCTGAGCCCCCAATTTATTATTATTTCAATTTATCGAAAGGGCTACACGCGTCGACCCAACTTTATCAGTTTTAGTACTCCTTTTCGAGTTGATACCCAAAATTTGAGGAGTGTTACATAATGGAGAACAATGCTGCAACTTTTATTTTGTTTTGATACAATCGAGGGATAAATGTGTTGACTTGTCATTTGTTTTGTAATAGAGTGATAAGAATGATAAATAGTTTTATAATAAGAAAAGTATTCTTATGAATGACGTGAAGTATGGCAATAATCTGGTAGAAATATAAAGCAAAAATTACGAACTTGTTCAAGTTACTTGAACTTTAGAAAATACTTGGTAAAATTGTGGACAAAATTATTGTCCAAAAGTTTGTTTAAAATGTGATCCACATCAAGTTATGATCAAAACAAGCTCCGAAAAATTGACCATAACTCGTAGATCACTTTTTAAATAAACTTTTGGACAATAACACTGAGAGAAATAGATAGTTAAAATAATGATCTAGATAGTTTTTCTGAATATCTGTGATAGTATACTTTAATATCTGTGGATAGTAGAGTATACTACTATCTGGATAATTTTTCGAACTATCTGAATGGTAAATTAAACTGTCAATAAAATAATAACCTGCTAATACAAAGTAAAATGAATTAAAAACCGAACTTAAGTACATAAACCTTTAAACACATCAATTAGTTCTATAAGGTTAAATGCTGTCAAACACCACTTCCACAGCAATGTTTAAACAAAACACAGATAAGAAATATAATTGGAAATAGGCTAGGTACGAGTGTCGTGCGCATCATTATCGACCGCGCGATATCGATATCGATTTACTATCTGGATACTTCATTTTACTATCTCTTTTCAACTATCTATTTCTATTATCTAGATGGTGCTTTTAACTATCTATTTCTCTCAGTGAATCTTGACCAAAATTTTGATCAAGTATTTTGTAAAGTTCAAGAGCCTTGAACAAATTGGTATTGATTTTTGCCTCATATTTCCACCAGGGTAATCGTGCAAATTATTATTAAACTTTTTAGAATGTTTATATAATAAACAAACAAACCACGTTAAATATCAGAAGAATTTAAATACAAGTAAATTATTTCGTTCGACATTAATATTCTAAATAAAATTATTCATGTTAAAATTAAAGCACGAATGTAAAGAGAGATTTCATTGGAGCATAAATTGTAATTAAATAAAATTCAAACAAGCGAAATTACAACCATTAAAATTACTCTCTCTCTCTCTCTTTTTCCCCCATTGTTCCGAGGTTTATTTCAATTTTCAAAAATATTCAAATTAAACCCGAGCGTTTTCTTAGTTAAACAATTTAAAATAAAAACAACCTTAGTACAAGATAAAATTATAATTCATGTTTTTACGCCACTTTATACTCGCGCAAACTTTTCGCTGTAAAACTAAAATGAGATTAACTCTTCATCCATAGGAAAATAAAATGAAAAAAAAAAAAAAAGATAAAGAGAGGCAGAATTAAAATTAAATTGGCTTTTTATCAATAATTCAGTTGCCTTTGTATTTCTTGGATGAAAAATTTGTCTAAAGAACTTTTTGCAGCCATTGTGTACATTCGGTACGTAATTCATTCGCAGAGTTTCTGCTCGCGTGCACACATACGTATATAAAGTTGGGTCTCGGTTGCAAAAAAGTGCGTAATATTTTCGCGTTTACAACGTTTCGTTCAATGCCTCGCCCGGCATCGCAAACCTCGCCTTTTTTTGGATTTAACACATTTTTATATACAAGTTGGAGCTCGCGCAACCGGAAGAAGAAATACTTCACATCCGTCGTCGTCGTCGTCGTCGTCGTCTTGACGTGCGGCTTTCTGCGCGGTTTATGCTTACACTGCTACGGCTTCGCTCGCCACAATGCCCCAGCAGCACCCCGCAGTATACTCGCTTACGTGAAAACATAACAATCTTATAATGACACGATTTTGCGAACACTCGGCTGAAATTTATTCCACTGTTATTCAATGTCTTAAACTTCACCGTTGCATTCAACCTTCTTATTTGCCTTACTATGGCACATTATTTTAAATCACTCGAAATTTATGGCGAAAATATTGTAATTTAATTGCGTTAAAGCTGCGAAGTTTTAATCGTTAACTTTTCATTGGGAATATTTTAAATATTCAAAGTGAAAGTTTTGGGGAAAATTTGCAATGTTTCATCCTGTGCAAATTGTTGGACTGGATTTACTGGCCCAATTCTGGCATAGTACTGTCAGCCAGATATATTTATATTTATGCCAAAGTTGAGCCAGACTAGTACCAGAGCTGTTAATTTAACAAATAATTATTTCATACCTTCACTGAGCCAGTAAAACAATTTCTACTATGTTTTAAATTCAGTCATTTGCGACACTTTTCATTGTTCATTTGTTAGCTATCCAACGTCAATTTGAAGAGGACAAATCATTCTTAAAATTGCAAACTGATTTTCAATTGTTTTAATTTGCCATTAAATTATTTACAATCAAAATAATTTGGGAGAGCAAGCGAAACATTTGTCTTCTAATTGAAGCGCGAAATCACAGAATGTTAACAAGCACTTTCTTTTTGCTAATTATATAATTTATTTTAGACAATTAGGTAAGTTAGTCACGCAAAAAGCGTCATCTAAATTGGGCCATCCTGGATCTGGGTCAATGAAATGAGATTCAAAGTCGCCGGGATTGTTTTAGCGTTGTTTTACATTATGTATAAACATGTGCGATCATTAGATATTCATAAATGCCTTGCATTTTACTTTCACTATATTTGTTTATTAAACATCACGTAATTCGCCAGCTGTTAGTTTTCCAACTAAAGTTTCTAAAAAATTTAAAAGTTTTATTAAAGGTCCAAAAACAAAAAATATAGATATACGTAACCCGTATAAAAATCAACATACATGTCACATATATAATTTGTAAATGTCGCATATATATTAACATATATGGGGTACATACAAATTTTTATATGGATATATATATTGCATATATTCTCATAAGTTCTTTTACACTTTTTAACTTATTTCCAAGTGATTTGATAATTCGCAAAAATTTTTCCGTAAAATAATTCGATTGCGAAGTAAAAAAGAAAAAAAAAAGACAATCTGGCTCAGCCTTCAAAAAAATGCATAAATTACCTGGAAAGACGTGGACAAAATGGAAAAATTATAAATGAAATGGGCAAAATATTACTGATCAATCGATACCGCATATTAATTTGAGTTGGAAAATTTGATTCGTTATCAGGCTGAGAATTGAGTTTTGCAACTCTCTCGCGACTTTTCAATTTGCAAAATGAATCCGCAGGGCGAACAAAAATTAAAAAGGCAACTCCAGACGTTTCCGCCAGGAAATTTCAAATTTCACTTATTTCGAGTGCTACATTTATTCCGAACAAACGCTTTTCGTGTCACTGCTTTTATTTACCGACCGTGCGACCCTTGCCCCCCCATCCCCACCCCGCGTTCATGTTGTCCACGTTACGACCCACATTCGAAAAAAAGAAAAAGCCGAAAAATTAATATCACGCAGCTCTATTTAACAGTCGGGCAATTCGATCAAATCGTTCGCAATTAATTTTCGCATAAAGTGTCCAGCGCTTTGTTACGCTATTATAAAATTTATGCCAACACTGCGCGAAAGATTGTACCGTTAACATGTTCATCCCAATAATGAGAATAAAATGGGAAAGAATTGATTCGCAAAGTGGGAACCCGGCCAATCTTATTCATTAGTTAAATTAAAATCCGCGAAACACGAAGAGTTAAAATGCAAATTGGCAAAAAAAATCCATCAAACACATATATGTTTATCGTACAAACAATCAAAACATAGGAATGGAAAGATGAAATTGCCGCACGTGGAATTAATTCCCTCGCGGAATAATTTAGTTAATTAACGACTGCGACCAGACGAGTTAAAATACGTCTTTTTTTTCCCCCTATTTTTTTTTTTGCGTAGAAAATCGAGTTAAAGTGAGATTGAAGTAGTGATTTTAGAAAAATGTTAACTTGCCAGATAAAGCTTAATTTAAGGTTCATAAACCTCCTTTATTATTTACACAATATTGTAGGCAACGCGACGAGTTACAATACAAATAAAACAATAATCGCATTGCGCCCCGTCATACGTGCTTTTATCGCGTAAACCTCCACGTGGAAGTACGTTAACAGTAACGCGAAATTGAGAAATTTGAAGTTGAATTTCTCGCCGGTCGAGGCAATTAAACAAGGACTGCGATAGCGAGGAAAAAGGCATTCTCTCTCTCTCTCCCTCCCGTTCAACAATTTACACGTCTCGTATCACTGATTACGAAAACACTCGAAGGAATTCCGACGCCGCTTTCATTGCAACATTTACGTCGCAATTTATTATTTATTATTACGGCCCCTTGGAATCCAGCTTTATAAACAGTCGGCAGTTTGTTTGTTTACGAGCGAAGATAACTCTTGGTTGGACGGAAGTGGAATTATACTTGTAAAAGATGTATCAAACGCGTATCGCGTATGAATGTTTTATTCCTGCGCTTTATGTGGACGCGCGGGGGGAAAAAAGAACAACAATGTTATAGCAAAGACAGCCAAAGTCTATGGCAATTATAATATTATCTTTGGGCGAGATCAAATTTTTGGTAGCTGCGCCCGAATTGTAGTTTACAGCCAACTTTCGACTCCGCTTCAGATAAGATTATTATTATAGTACACCGGGAGAAATTTATTAGTAGCTTGCCTGACTATATTTTATAATAACTCGGGGGGATATGTGCGAGTCTTTATAGCGTACCTTGTGTGATATATTATTTTTTTTTTTAAAACAAATGTTAGAGTAAAATGTGACCAAGGAATGGAAGAAGATAGTAGGAATATTTTTCAAAGTGGTGGCGACTGGTGACTCTGAGGTAACGAGTTCTATTCCTTGGTCGTAGTATTTTAAAATATTATATCACTTTTAAAAAGAATAATATAAAGTATATGTATTATAATAATGTGATTATTATTTTTTTTATAATAACTCTAGGATATCTGTTATATAATGTACAATTTATTATATAAATATTTATATTATGTAATAGCAAGTACTAACAATTTTTTCTCCATGAGGAGACTAACATTGACTTCTCTATTATTGTTCTCTATATTAAAAAAACTTTATTAATTATAAAAGCAAAGTAATAATAAATAAATATTACAATTTCCAGGGAGAATGTTTACAATATTGTAATTTTATTTATGTCTTTTAAAATAAAAAAAAATTAAAATAAACACATCTTGCATTCTATTGGTCATTAATAAAATAAAGAATGAGAAATAATTTTTAATTTGCAGTATTGTTCATATCAAGTAAAACACTGAATCATACCTATAATAATAACGCTATAAAAATTTTTTTTGTCACACGTGCACGCAAAGCACAGTAAAAGGTGCTTATTTTGAGGGAGCTAAGCACGATTTCGCGCCCTAGGGATTTTTATCCAATGTTTAACTCCCTAGGGATTTGGCGTCATGTTTTGC
>JABFPN010004477.1:0-15075 GCA_022817305.1 Leptoteleia sp. ZL-2020
TACTATTTTTAATAAACTAAGTTAACAAATTTTAATGAACTAGTTTTCCATATAATGGTGTTCTGTAAGTATAATGCCAAAGTAGTAAACTTTTCATTAAAAATTGATATTTTTTTCTCTCCGTGTATCATTTTTACTATTTTTAATAGCAAAATTTTTCACTCTTCAGTGATATCCTCAAATAGATTGTTACTTTCAATTTTACTAATACTTTTTCCTCAATGTACTTATTCATTAATGTACAGTGAAAAAAAAATTCTTAATAATCTTTTTACCGAAACAATAGGAAAACTTGCGCCAATCAGATCGATAAGGTTCGTTTGCTGTAAACTATAGTAATTTTTCCAAGGGAACTTCTTCCTTTAGCGTTCCGTTTATTGATAATGGCAAGAAAGTTGAAACTGGCCGGTAGTAAACGAGCGTCGTCGGAAGCACCCTACTTCGCAATAAGGGCGTTGCGAAATACGGGCGATTGACCTTTGGAAAATGTGTGCTCGCGCGGTGATATCATGCAACGGCCCCGTTATGCAACGAATGGAGTGGCGGATAGACCGACCGGACACCTCTCCCAGTTCATGTGGCCATGACCGAAATCCTCGGCACCCCGTATAATTCCAAAAGTCGCCGGCCAACTGCAACCGAGGATTAATATTCTTCGTTGAACTCAACTAATTGATTTCGTGGGAGTGAAGTTGGCGAACTAATTTACGTGCAACCAGCGGCGACACGCCGAATGCATGCTACGTCCTCGAAAGTATTCGAGCTTTTCAGTTGCGTCGAACATTAATCAACTTCTGATCGTGAAAAGAAGCCGCCTGTTTTACGGATACAGACGCAGCTTTTGAGCGATGAAAAAAGGAGGGTGAGGGGAATAAAAAAGGGGCGGGCAACCAATTCAAATGTACGAGCAGGTTTCTAGTTATTCGTTACTATGACGATAAAAATTGAACGGAATTGAAAAAAATAACGCCAACTCATGGGATCGTATTTTTCATCCTCCTCCTATTTGACAATGGAAATGCGATATATTATTCGGCTTTTATCTTTAATTAATATCTGTAAAACTATTGGGAAAACTTTTGAAATTTTAATAAAATTTAATTGACGCTTAAAATCTGCAAGAAAATCTAATTAATTTAATTTCAGTATTTAAAATGATTATCTAATATTTATCCATATTCGAACGCGATCTGATTTCCTTTCCAATGGGAAATTGGTAGATTGGATAGATCAAATTCATCGGCGAATTTTATTACGCAAACTTCTTTAAACAGATACCAATAGCGCGGAGATAAACAGATGCTTAAGATCTGCCGATAATTTTATAATAATCCGTAACCGCAATCTTATAAACAGACTTGTTTTCAGGGAAATGTCTGGTAAATATTACTATATCGTGCACTGACTTTTCGAAAAAAAAACACCTCAGTAAAAACTGACATATATGATTTGCACAGTATAAAATGCCCCATATATGTAGACATATATATATCATATATATATATATATATAAATTATATACAGCTTATATGTTATACCATTTAAAAAGCAACATATATGTTTCACATATAGGGTATATATGTGACACACATGTGGCATATATGGGATATATATATAACACACATGGAGTATATATGTAGCATATTTGGCAAACATATATGTCGCCCACATAAATTTTAATTTAAGTAGCGATTGACCCTCGTATATAAAATAAAAATTGTAATTGGTTCTCATTAGACAGTCCGTAGACAGTTGTTAACGCGCTGATAATTTGAGACAGTTGAACAGTCTACTTTTCTGAGTGTATCCTGACCGCTCGATAAGCGGAAGTCGGTGACGTATGTGCATGCAAAACGACGCGGCGTTGACGCCAACCAATGCCGAGTGCATAAAGTACGAATAACCAATTTTAATGCCGCGACATTTCTCAGCGACGCCGGAACAGAGCTTTTTCGCATTTACACTGACGCCTATCGTCGTAAAATGAGACTGAATTCGATGAAGAAGTGCGCCAGCGAGTCGATGAATGTCGAGACTCGCACTTGCAAAACAAAATTTGACTAATTTTCGTGATAACCAGAACTCCGGTTGAATTAACTAGACCGAGAGAAAACATTTAAAAAATTGAATTTTTTTCGTTGTCCCAGGACACGGTGGACGATGTTGCAAAAAGTACAATAAAAAATTGTTCTGCCAGTGTACAATGTTAGTTTTTTTTAACGAAAAATTAAGCAGTTAGCACCAAGATTCTATATTTATCACGAAAATTACGAAAATTTACGAGATTAGGCAAATTCGCGGATAGGAATTAGACAATTTATCATTAACGCGCTGTCTCAAGTCGCGAATTCGCGCTTCGTGAATATTCATTACGTAAATGTGTTTATGAGAATTAACTTCATCAACATAGTTATCTGAAAACAGATCATTTGTGATTAAATCTTTCTTCCAATAACAAACATATCTGAGATTTGATGATTTACTAATTCTCCTATAATGATATAGAATATTTTCCATTAGTTTTAATAGGAAAATTTCTTCGTACAGTTTTTTTAAAGTAAGTATATTTTTTTTCTGAGTGTGAGTGGAAAAAGGTATTAAGATCTAAAATCCTTATTAAGAAAGTGAGACTATCTAAATATAGAAAAAAATTACAACCTAAATACAGCATTATGCCGTATTTCTATAAAATATCTTAACTAAATTTTACATTTTTACAAAGTAACTGAATAAATATAATATTTAGAATACTAATATAATTAAAAAATGTATTAAGAAAAAACAATCGAATATGATTATCTTCGTTAAAGCGGCGTTGAAATAAAGAATGTTAGAAAAGTTAGAAAAGAAGTCCAATTAGTTTTGCCCATATATCTGGAATTGATATAATGAAAAGAACAAGTAAAAACTTGAAAACAGTTTTGCTTACATGCAATCTTTATGGATTAATGTATTTCATATAGAGGTAAGTAATAGTCCTTACTAATTTCTAAGTAAAATCATGCAAACTAAAAGAAATTGCGCAAAATTATCTTTATAAAATTCTGATAAAGATACGGCATGAATCTAACTTTAACTTGTGGAAACAGTTATCAAAATATGATCAGAATTAAATTATTTTACATTTTTTATTAATCTTTATGATTATGTTTAAAATTGCATCATATTCAGGAAATTGAAGTGACTATACATATATATAAAATTAAATGAAACATTGTTATCATTTCGACCAATTTAAGTTAAATGAAATTAAGTTGAATTAAAGTAAATTAATTTAAAAAGTTAAATACATTAAATACATTTAAAATAAATGTCATCAATAACACACACGGACACAAAAGTCACATCATACAAGATTATTACTATATTATATGGCAACTAACACATAAATACATATATATTTTAAAAAACATCGAAAGAAAAAACCATTACGTGTTTTCTCTTAACATTCTATTCCTATTATAAAATGGTATTCAATCATCTACACTGAGAAAAATATCTTTGGAAAAATTACTACATTTTACAGTAAACGAACCTTATCGAGCTGATTTATAACAACTTTACCATAGTTTAGGAAACAGAAGACTAAGATTATTTCACTATACAAGATAAATTAAGCAGACTATTTCCTACAGTTATAACGAAATATATATATAAATCAACTCGATAAGGTTCGTTTACCACAGTAATTTTTCATAGACATTTTTCTCAGTGTATCTTGATATTGATTTTAGCAGGAATAAATTTATTTGTTTATTCCATTGCTATTAATTATAACACCGAAGATATAACGAATATAACTCGTAAAAATAAATAAATGTAAATGAATGACAGCGTAATGAATGCAAAAAAGGGGGTGCGCGATTTGTTTTTCAATAAATCGGATGAGTTCGTGTATTCTATAGGCGCTGTGAGTAGGGTAGTTAAGACGTTGAAATAGCTCGACGATAATACGTTCCCACATCAGGGGCGAGAAGGCAAAGACTTGGTCGAGAGCAAGTATGGGTTAAGTATACGCTAACAGCTTCGCGCTTGTTTATCTTCGTGTCTCTGACACCTTGCTCGCAAAGCTGCACCGGTACATAATCACTAATATAGATTAATTTATCGTCAAAAACAATAAAGACATTAAACCATTCCCTACGTTAATGCGTACTAAAAATTTGATCTAAAGATCGATCTCGCAAATGATAACGCATATATACATTGAGAGGGAAAAATATCAATTTTTAATAAAAAGTTTACTAATCAAATAATTTAGTAAAAAATTTCTTATATTGTAACAAAATGAATATTAAAATTTAAAGAAGATATATAAAAAAATAAATTGCTAGGAAATAAAGATTGGTTAGTGTTTCAAAATAATTTCCCCACTTATATTCCTCATTAATATGCACGAAGCGCAAATGGGATTGTTTAATTTTTCCTCCGGACCTAAACCAGAAGAAGATCCCGTTCTTCTTTATTCCAGATCATTATCAAGATCACATTGCATCTTGCAAATTCATCGCCCGAGAACGAACGAACGTTATTCCAAATATTAAAAACACTTTTTGCCATCCATTATTCCCTCGCGCCGTAAATCTTGCGCCATTTTTATAGTCCCTTCTGTTTCGTGACACATTTTTTTTATATTGTACAACTCGTAAATCCTGCGACTATTCGCGTTAGTTCTCCTTCGCCCCCGTATACGAAATGTTCCCGCAGCCCAATTCACGTTTCGGACGCTGACACATATCGCTCGTCCGTTAATCGATTATTACGATCAACGATTGTAGCGATCGCGAAATTAATTTTTCCTAATAGCAACGAATTTCCGAAAGTGCGATTCATATTGCAATCGCGATAACTACCCAGTAGAACATGTTCTACAGGCCCAGTACTGGTACAGTACTGTTACCAAAGTTACCAGTACAGTGACGGAATCTTGCCAGTAATGGAGTGATAACACTGGGCCAGTACCCTATAACTAAACGTACCAGTTGTATAGCTATACCCTACCAGTAATCATCCAACCTTGGTCTTGGATTGAACAATTTTTTTAAATCACCAGTACGGCTTCAAGTCTGGATCAACTATGGCGTTGATATTTTACCTGGCATGTCTTACATCTGATTATGTTCTGTTTTTGTTAATAACCATGCTCAAACCAGTACCGTCCCTATCTCTTTACCAAAGTCTGGCTAACAGTACTGGGCCAGAAACGGCCCCGTAGCTCGACTCTGACAATTTCCCATAGGATAACATAAATTCAATAACTCGACGCAACACCAATCGCCCGTCCTTCTTCAAATTAACGGCCGTTAAATTAGATTATAATGCGCAGCGTGGTCGGTGACACAACCTACAAGCAGTGAGTCGTGTAAGGCGCGACGAAAGTTAGCCGGACGGCGACTGTGAATGGATCGAGTTCGCCCCGGTAAAACGGTTTCTATTGAATTAAGAGAATTACAAGAACACCGAGATTATGAAAACCGTAAAAGTCTCGCCGCCGTATAATTCCCTTTTAATCTCCCACCCGCAATCCCGGCTGATCAGTTACGATTATTCGCGCTTGATGAAGGAAATTGTTTCCTTGTTCCCCTACGCCTCGCCGCATTCTATAGCGGAGAAAAAGGCGATCAATTTCTGTAAAGTGTGAAGAGTGATAATAACCTCACACTCCATTCGAATACCTATTACTTATCGAAGCCCGTTTCATTCCATTAAAATACTTTGAATTAATATTAAATCCTCGATTATTCATTTGTAAAAATGAATGGAAAAAAGCGGCGAATAAGGTATACTTTATACTTTATGAAAACTCGGGTATATGTGTGCATTCCTTGTACGATATGGTATTTTGCAATATGTATTAGGAAAAAAAATTGTTGACATAGGAATAAACTTTATACCGCCGTTTAGTAATACGAGTTTTACTGTTTAAATAATGGTAACATTCGCACTAAAGTTTAACAAAGATCAATACATTTCCAGGCGGTGGCGGTAGAGTGGTGGTAAAGCACGTGATTGGTGACTAAGGTAATGGCATCCAATCCTCGATAATGAAATTTTTTTCTTATATTTTTTTTAAATATATTTCATAAACGTTACTGTATCATAAGGAATACTACATGAAGGGGAAAGATTAATCAAAATTACTGACATTGTTAGTAAACTGGTCATATACTTGAAAAATTTTACAAATTATTATTTTAAGTTAGCAAAACTTATGAGTTTGTTAATGAAACTGAAGAGTAAAATGTTTTTTTTACAATGATACTCGCGAATAAACAACACTTGTACACATTTTGAAAGACATCATAGTAAAAATAGATAAAAGTAAACAAACATATTATTTGAAATATATAATAAAAAACAAATTCTGTTTACATTCCGTATTTTTAATACGTTTTATTCTTCAATCTCATAGTTTGTTGACAATTATTGTTCGAAAGCTGACAATGCATGTTGAAAAGGCTGATACTTTTTGCTACGTTAAAATAGTAATTTTTCAATTATTGCAAGTATATGACCAGTTTATTGACAATTCCGGTAATTTTTATTAATTTTTCCTCCCCACGCATAAGTGCATATATCTCCCCAAGTTATTATGAAATACAGTAGCAGCTGCTAATAAATTCCCCTCGGCATATTGACGTTTTTGAAAATCCATTAAATTTCATTAAACAGCTTAAACGAAAATGAAGGGAATGAAAGCTGGAAATACGAGTGACGTATAAAATCTGTCGATAAAAAACAATGAAATGATAAAATCGATAGAACGTCGGGTACAAAAAAAGGAAGCTATTAAAGCGTCTAGCATCTAAAATCATTGTTGCGAAATAATTGATAGAAAACAGTAAAAAATACTACTACCGCTTCTTGCGTCGACGATAAGGGACGGGGGTGGTACCCTGCCCGGGAAGTAGAACCCATGCTAAGTACAATTCGATGATCAGCTTCGACATCCTCTACGACTCTTCTGACTTGGCCGATAGGAGCTGCCAAGCATCACCACGCTCTGATCTATTACGCATGTGGGACAGAAAAAAACGCATTCAAAAATGATCAACAAACTTCATCCAGAGTATCCCATTGGAGTCAGTGTTTAGCAGTATATTGACCAGCTTATACCGATCGTCCGAGGGAAAATAATTTGCAGGATTTTAAGATCTCGATCGCCAATTCCGTTGGTTAATGACTTTTTTCAAACTTCGCCAGGATTAATTTATAATTCACCGCTATTCTACAAATTTCGATCTAACAATTAAAGTAAATTTCCTTTCTTTACAACATTTGTTGCAAGCACAAGATTTAAAAATATTAATTGTTTACAAAAATTGTTACACACGTTGACTGAACTGTTTAATTTGTACAAAATTAAAATTGAATAACAATTTGTTTTGGGCGCGTGCAATACGTCACTGCTGCGCCTAGGAGTGGGCGGCAAGTTTTGAAAATCTTTGGAAATTAATTGATATGCAGGGCCACGACCTTAGAGCTATTTAGGATTTACGTGCGTTATCCTGGGGCGGCTATCAACGACATATAATTACAATTAATAGCAACCCACTTGACCTACAAATTTGCTATGTCGCGCTCGGCAGCTCCCAGGCTTTATCCACTCCTGACCTAACACTGACCCACCTGACTTTATTATCTTCGCAAATTGTCTCCAAATATTTATAGCCAAATAATAAGCGCCTTGAATGTGTCATCGGGATATTAGAAACACTTAGCCAATGATTTAAATCTCGTCCCGTATTCCAAATGTGTTGTAAACATCGAAGTAAATTACATATCTTAATGTGGAAATAAGTGGTTTCAAGTTGGGAACCATGGTCATAGGCAAGGGACTACTAATTTCAATATATTTATTGAATCAAATTGACGGCAATATTTTATGCTTAAGCCAAATAATTTACCATGAAGATTTATCATACAAAAACTCTCAAAGCTGAAGATTATCAATAATGTACATATATATATATATATATATATATATAAAATACAAAAAAATATAATTAACAATGTGATTGGCTTTCATAGAACTCGCAACTTTTCTGTTCTCTAACCAAAAAAAGCAACAAAAAATACTAAAAATGTTTTACCTAAAAATATATAACATTTAATATTTTACTCTGATAAATAAACATGTAATGGTAGCATTTGTATTTTATAATGAAATTTATAGTTAAGCTAAATATATGGAATTTAATATATTCAAACCTTTTATCTTAATTGAAACTAAATTGGAAGTAATTTAAACTTATCTAGCAAAAAAAAATAATAACAGTGAAACGGTAAAAAGTGGAGTTATATTAATAAATATAAAAGACACTTTCAAGGCGCTTATTTTTGCAATATCTCTTTAAAAAAAGAAAATAAGGGGTTGTTGCGCGTTTTAACGTGTAAGATAGGAACATAATAATTTCGCCCTTTTTCAAGTGCACTGATAAAGATCAAGGATTTAAAACCGGCTCCGTAAAGTTTTAATAAAATTAACAGTACGGAAGTAGTATGTGAGCGCGGATAACTGTAAAATTCAGTAAATAAAGATACTAATAATTAAATATTATCGAAATTATTTCTATGTAAGCATAATTTACACTCAAGATTTGGAATTGAATTAAGAAATCTTTAATAAATAATGTAAGAATAAAAGTATCTTACAATGAAAGTGATATATTTTACTTTATAATAAGTATCGAAAAACTTTACGTTTAATTACAAATTATTCATTTAAGTTTAACTTTTATTAAATTGCACGACCTGGAACACATAAGTTGTAACACCTTAATGGAATAACACGTTCTTTATTCAACACAATAAACATTAATAATGCCTTTCAAAAAAATGTATTTACACATTTCACTTACATCTAATTAAATAAAGAAATTATCTTTACTTTATGTTTAATACTACTTATATTAAATTTCAAATTCTGCTTTGACTCACAAAATTATATGAAATGATTCTGTTATGACTTACATCAAATGAATCCAAACGATCGTAACAAAATGAAACAATATAATTGCAAGTTAAATGGTAGAAATATTCTGTACTTCTCAGCAATCTCTTTATATCTCTTCTAAATAAACAAGCTTTATCCGCCTTACTTCCATTAATGATTAATAAGAATTAAATGGCAAATATTTAGAATTTTATGTAACGCTTCCCTCGTACACGACATAAACAAAACATTATCCCCTTTCATCCTGTTAAACAATTTTCCGCTCTCATTTATAAATTTGTACGTTACATTACATAACTAAAGCTTTATAAAAATATCGATCAATGGCTAAAATCAAGTACACACCCCCATCATTATTAAATTCATCCAAAGCTCCTCGCAAAAATTGTCACGAGCAATAATTTTTACCGTACCACCAAAAAAGATAAAGAGAAATAAGATTTTGAATTTCAAAAGCCGAATTGGCGAAGCGAATATCTTGACAATTATAAGGCAATCTCCCTAACGTCGCTCGGATACGGGAGCGGTTCAATTTGCAAAATGCTTACGCTCAACTTTCGCGGCGCCATTATTGCCGAAAGCATTCGCGACGTCAGATTCATCTTTCTTACCGCAACAATTTCCATTATGCCCTTATTATCCCGCGCTCCGAAAAATCCTCCGAATATATATATATATATATATAATGCCCCCGATAACGGGGAGCCGGGACGAAAAAACGCGCAACAATTTCCTACCTTGAATCCGTTTAAACAAAATCGCAGGCGAATTCCCTCGACCTACCGTGTCGGATCTTCCGGATGAACAATGATATTCGGCTCGGCGCGGGGCCGAGAGAAAAAGCGGAGATAAATGGCTTGAAGTGCGGACTGGTCTGTGGGTGTCGAAAGGGTGCAATGAATTTGATAAGAGGCGTAAAAGTTGCGGCTGTGGTGAAACTCACGCGAAGATACAGACGATGATGAAGAGGGTGAGCACGATGGTGTACGGCAGACAGACCTCGCAGATGCCGAAATATCGCAGTACCAAATTGGCGATGATGAGTACGATTATCGAATCCAAGCAGAAGCTCACACCCATATCACTTGATTGCGCGCAACATCGCACGGGCGTTATTCCGTCGCGCCTAAATTGGAGAACCGCGCGAATTCATCGTGCGCCGAACCAACGGAACTTGGAAGCACACGACTGCCCACTGAGCCAGTCTCAGCGAGCCCGATTAGTTCAGGGCCGTCTTTCGCTCTGTTGTTAAACTAATTATGACAATGTGGATATTATACACGCTTGACGCAAGGTTTCGCCGATCTATGAGAATTCCTACGACTTAACCCAAATAGCCCCAAAACGACCGTCCAACTCCAAGGTCTCCCAAACATTTCTCCCGGGACCATCTCGTCTCTCATTCTCTTCCTTATTTCTCCATTTTTCTTTTCTTTTTTGCAAAGGTCAATTCCCCGAACAAGTCGGGAAGCGAAACGAAAACAGATAATTTTGTATAGGTAAACTATCGTAAAGTAGAAAATATTTTCCTTTCCCCATCGAAGATGTTTATCGTAATTAAGGAAGATACCACGAGAAAATTGTATGGGGGGGTCATAGACTTTGACCTCGTCCGAGGGTGGTTGATTCTTCGAGAAATTTCGTTGAAATTTCCGGCAATGCAGAAATAAAATCGCAGATAAAGATCAGCGAGGTGCGCCTGTTGCTTATCGCGTTTCACGTTTCGCAGCGATGTCGTGGAAAAAAAAAAAAAAAGATGACGCTTATGACGATGGAACGTTTCCGCGTCGGTACGGGCCTGTCCTTCAAAGCGTGTGTATGTCAGTATATAAAGAGAGTTATCTGGCTTCCCGAAGCTTGTGTGACCAATGAGGGAAGACACGCCGCTGAAAAGGGAGCTTTGTGGCTCCCCAGTTCTAAGCTCTTAAGAAATATGATTGTGTAATTGTGACTAGATTCTCTTCCTCTCTCGTTTTTTAGATTTCCATTCAAAGCGTTTCACCGCTTTCTTCGCAGCGGATTTGTATAATCTCGCTTGATTTTACGATTTTAAGCGCGCCATTCAGAGAGAGCGATAGAATTGGCACTTGCGGTAACTTTCCAAAGACAATAAAGTCACCTCGTATTAATGTAACATTGCTTATCGATATTGGCTTAGGAATAAAGAATTTGAGTGTAAAATTTCTATTTGATGTTTAATGGATATATTTTTATCTTATTTTTATATTTAGTTGTAATTTATTATTGTAGAGAAGACTCGTACAACTATGTAGAAGAGGCTACTTAAGTAGCAACATAATTTGTTTATAGAATTCAGAAGTACCCGTATATAAACAAATATAGCAAAAAGTGTAATTAACGGAGATAAATTAACTGATTATGGTAAGTCACCTAATATTTTTTACTTATTTTAAAATTTTTATAATAAATTCATAATAATAGGCTTTTAATTTTGTGTAAACGCACTCTAATAATATTAAATTAAACTATGAATATTTAATATAAGAATTTTAGTGTGTAATTGCATACGTAAAAATCGATTTATCAAATTGTTCTTTACGAATGGTGTAAATATAAATTTTCTTGGTTATTGCAAGAGAAAATGATCTATGTATATTTTCTCTTATATGAGCTAATATGTTACTACATGTTGATATGTTACTACTTGCATAATCATAAGTAGTATATTTTAAATATAGTCGTACATGATGAGTTCCTATAATATTTTACATCATATTATAGAGTCAAACTTCATTCATGAAATAAGATCATATATAAATCTTAATGAGACCTCATTTCATATAAAACATGTTTGTTAATATCAATCATTTAAAAAGATTCGTTTTCACAACGAAAATATCAATATGTACCAAACCAAACAACTTCATATATAATTTTATAAATGATTAATAACTGGAAATTAATTTTTCCTTAATAAATCGAAAATCTCTTACCTTACAGTGCAACATTTTCAAATTTGTACAAACAGTTTTCATTGGAACATTGCATACGTGAACTTGAAACTGACAAACAGCATCGACGGTGCAAACACAAGAAGCATGTTGAATGATAACATCGAGCAAACGGAATTGCAATGGCATAATACAAAATTAAGTGAACATTAATAATGTGCCATTTTCCTGGAAAAAAAAGGGAACACTTATTTCTTATGTCTTAACAAAATATTGGTAACTTGTAAAAATAAACACTACAAGGTCTCGCTAAAGGAGGAATCCTCGAGTTCGTTCTAAACTACAAGTCTATTTCTACTTAATCATTAATCAATAAAACAGCACAAGTGGTATTCATTTTTCAAACACTTTTATTTCCACACTTTTAGGTTCGTTTCGCTGAAAAGAATCGTGTAATTAGTCACTGGACAATATTTCGCACGAGGCAACGAACCGCGGTAGAAGCAAATGCGAGCAAATTCCGCAACATCGACCGAAAATTTATAGTAATCCGCAAAATAATTATTTGTCATAACTGACATCATAAGTATTAATCGAAAATTCGCTTCGTATTATCTACAGATTGAACAGTTTTCAACAACATTAACCCAATTCGTTCCATACATTACTCTTCCGGTATTACAACTTAGAATTGTCTGTCCTGGACAATCAGCACTCAATCAATACCATCCCCGCTCTGGACGCAGTTCAAAACTGTTCCTTAAAATGCTTCTTTGACAATACCGTGTAACTGAATGAAAAGCAGCCAGTCAAACATTTGGAAGTATTTCAACTAGACCCATCAATGAACGCGTTCGAATATTAATGTCTATTGTTTGAACATTTTTTAACAGTTCAGCCATTCGAACGGTTTTGATGTTCGAACACTTTTTTCAAATTTAATACAAGAATTGCGTATTTCCTTGATATCTGAAAAAAAGGAAGGCAATTCTTACAGTATATTAAAAAGAAGTGTTCGAACTTTTAACTTTTCGAACGCCAGAACTGTTCAAATGATAAAAAATGTTCAAAAAATAGAATTTCTAAACTGTTCGAATATTTGACAGGCCTAGTTTCAACATTTTCATTACGACTAATGGTCAAATATTATTTTAAGAATATAAATTTAGTTCAAATTTAATTAATTGTGGATGCATTGCGGCTCAATAATCTACAATACGAAAATCAAAATCGGCGATTTTGTTGATTAATCAGTATATATCAATTAACATAGAATCAAACACAAAGGTAAACTTCGTGGGATCTTAACGCAATTACTTTACCCAGCGATTTGATTGAAATGGCTACTTTTAGCACAGTTATTATTACTTATCTTTGCATTATGAAATTAATTGCGTTTAAAGTGTTTTGCTGGCAAAAACAAGTTCGTTTAATTATTTTGACGGGCGCGAATTAAATTAATTTCGTAAAAACGTGTGAACTTCGGATGCTAAATTTGAGTTAACTGAATGAACTTGTTTCCAATGCAAAAGTTAATCCACTGGATTCTAATTTGGTTGATGAACAAGATCGGCGTCAGATTTGTGTTTAATCTAACTTTGCAATCATTTGTTAGACCGATACGGATTCTGATCAAACATATTATCTTTATTAGAACGAAATCGTGTTCTTCAATGAACCTAATCACTCTTTAAAGTAATTAACCCGAATGTAAAATTTCAACTTAAAAGTTGGAATTTCTTCTGAAAACAAACTGGGTTCTATTTAAAATAATTTGAAAGTTGTTTCAATTGTAAGAAATACAACTTTTTATAACTGACTTAATTTTTATCGTTATATAATTTTTATGATAAAACTATATCCTTAATTATTAAGTTAAGACACTTAATTATTATATACAATATGTGTGCGTATATTATTTTGAATATTATTATTATCACTATCATTATTTTTAATACTGCAAGTGAACTGTGCTGCCCAGTCAAAATAATACTAAAGTAATGCAATATAGTTGGTCTAGTATGAAGGACGCGTGCGCCCATGATTTCTACGTCATTTTTCGTGCGCGTAAGCAGGGCGTTTCAGTTATTTTCAACGTCCTTGGGCGCAATATGCGAGAAAAAATGACACTATCAGACTTCACACTGAGACAAATTTTCGATTATCGTAACTATAAAAGTAAAACTCGTTAATTTACTTCTATAGAGCACTATAAAATAGAATCAATAAACAATTTTTCGTTTTTGTCAATTATTTACAGTAATTAACATTGCAATTTTTTGTTTATTTCACCATTTCAAAGGTTGCTCCAAAGTCGTCACAATTTTTTAACATTTCACCCAATAACCAATCATAAAATGAAATCGCAATTAAAATATTTGTTAACACTACAGATTACAGTAGCCATAACTCCATTTACCGAGTTTCCATAACTAATTAACCATGTTAATTACATTACAACTATGCAACGTCAGTTGCGCCATCTCTCTAAATTTCTCTCAGCGTACAAACTCCAAACGCGCACGAAAAACAGGTGAACATCACCAAGCCATTTCTTTCGAGCCAACTTTTCCTGCCAACAATTCACCTGAAACATAATAACATTTATCCCCACCCCCTCCCCCCCCCACCATCCACCGCCAACACATTTATTTATTCATCCAACTGCTCATTTACACCGCATCACGCTAACAAAGTTCGGCGTTACAGCTTAATTGATCGTAAACAAGGCGCGGGGAACAATAGCCGCGCGGGTCGGTGAATTGGCCGTGCCATTTGGCGCTCGGGATCGGCCGCTTAACGGGGGACGGATAAAGTATTCATAACCGGCGCGTCAAATTACCAATAGTTCGCCAAGACGGGGGCATGCACACAGACACGGATCCACAATAGGCGGGAACGGGAATAAATCCAAAGTAACAAGTGATCCTCTTGTCCGTAGTTGGGGAGGCTGGTCCCGACAATGAGCGTGATAATCTGCCAGGCGACTAGCCAAGTGCGCGTCCCCTTTTCAATGCATCCCCCAGCGCACCAAAGCGTGTCACTTTTCACACCGAAGGAGCAAGCGCGCGGCGCTCGTCCCGCTCGCCCTTAGAAGCGTGTTGGCTGGGACACACACCAATTGGTAGGTTAAGCGGTCCAACATCGCAACATTGCAAGCGTGCGGGTGACAGATACTCGGGGGGGGGGGGGAAGGGGAAGGGGAGA
>JABFPN010004478.1:0-15072 GCA_022817305.1 Leptoteleia sp. ZL-2020
AGCGGAATTGCGGGGGTCGATTGTACCGGAGGAGGACGGGGAGGGGGAGGAGAATGAGAGGCGTGGGAGGGGATGGAGAATCAGTGCCGATATATGATAAGTTTATCAACCGTTTAACATCTGCTTGTTTCTTTCAGCTCGGTCGAGTCGAGGCGACGGTTGAAAAAGAAAAAGCAAGAAACGGAGAAAGAAATAGAGAATGAAAGAAAGAAAGAGGAGAGCGAGAGCGAGAGAGAGCGAGAGAGAGAGAGAGAGAGAGAAAATGAAGAAACAGAGCGACGACCCTTTTTGTGGCCGTGATTGCTTGTTGAGTCGCCGAGTGGAATTATCGAGTGGCTGGGAAAGCTTATTTTGTGTTCTTTGTTTCAGGCAAGTGCTCAGTCTCCTGGTCGAGTCATCTGTTCGTCGGCGCGGTGACTCTACTCATGCTCTGCTTCGGACTGAGTTTTTGTGCGGCGCGACATAAGCCCTCTCAGGCTCACGCTGACCCTCTGCGCATTTGACAATCGAGGTATTCTCAATCCATTCACGCCTACTCCGCGCCAAAGACGACTACGCTCTCTTTCGTGACGGTCTGTTGATCCTCCAGATCCCCCCAAGATTCAGTCGGCCATCCTCCATCCACCGTACTCACCATCACCAATTCAATCGCCAAAGTTAAAGCGGCTTTGCTTCGCTTTCCCTCGCCCATCGTCACTCACGAGAAACAAGAAAAATACTTGAGCGCAAGTTTAGAAGTGACGCGCTGCAGTTTAATCTCTTTACACTTTGTCCTTACGCGCTTATTTCGTCGCCTCGGATCGGCGTTGTTACATATGTACATATGGTTTTAATCGTCGGTTGCCAATTTATAAGTAGCACCCTTGAGTATTTCAGTTTGGAAAACAGTTTCAAAGAAACGTCATTTCTTGCACCGTTTGCACCGAAGAAAATTCTACAAAATTATTGGCCTTGTTATTGTTTACCTTTAAACGTGGGAAAATTGTGGGACTTTTTAAGGGGGCTCCGTGCGATACACATACCTGCAGAAAAAAGTGACATGTTTTCATCATATAATTTATCATATGGTTTATCATAAGGTTTATCATATGGTTTATCATATGAGGTTTCTACTGTTTTTTAGCATAAATATAAAGAAACGTATAAAGATTCTTTTTATACAAATAAGAAAAGAACAAAACAAAAACAATGTGTTTACGAAGATAATCGTTTTTGCGTTTGGAGTCTCTTAAAATCAACGGAAAAAAACTTTCAAAACAAAACAAATGTTACCGTGATAACACATTTAAATTTAAACCAACAGCAGAATTAAAGTTAAACCGGCAACAAATGAAATTCAGAATCGTATCAGAATACAGCAGATGCAATGAAATGTATTAAAATCTTGCACCCTCGCCAATTCTAACCTTCTAACCTCACATATTGAAGTGTCAGTTGACACGTGATTTAGAGCCAAACCGATAGATATAACAAGAAGAGTCGACGAGTTCCGAATTTGTGCGAACGAATTTATTTCACAAGAAAGTAAGGTGATGAAAAATTATGGTAAAAATCTCAAAATTGAATAAAAACCAATTAGTACAGAATTACACAATTCTAAATCAACTTAAATAATAAACAATATGTTATTTATAATAAATTATAAACAATTTGAGGTGTTCATTATTTTGCCTTGTATGTTAACAATCAAAACAACAACAGAATCAAAAACAATAACAAAAATGTGTCTGAGATGCTTAGCATTAAAATTAACAAACATACACTAAATGCTTAGCGGGATAAAGAAAGCTTAAATAAAATTTGTCACAAAATTGTTTATTATTAAAACTTATAAATTTCAAAATTCAATCAAGTTTAATGCCTAAACTTGATCAAATTGAAATATACATCTTGTCCTGTGATACTTATTTACACGAAACATAGATAAACATAAATACACTCTCCAAGTTTTCCTTCAATTTACAATTATGATTGCGACCAATAATATCACAAACTGTTAGCAGTGGTACTTTGAACATTTTGACAAAATTATAATTGATTTAATTGCATACAAAAACATATGGAAAGAGGTTAGTTTATTTACACATACCACTGACAATAAAAACATAGCAATTATTGGATATAGCACACCCCCGCCCACCTATACTTTTTAAAATCAACGTATTTTTTTGCGATGATTACGAATCCGCAAAAATTAAAGCGCGGAACCTGACCGTTCAAAAGTTATTGGCCAAAAAATGGGTCAAAATGGCACAACATCGCAAATATTTTTTCTTAAGTAAGACATTTCTGATTTGTTCTTACTGTATCGTATTCAGAGCGAAAAAATACACAAAAACATGTTTTACATCATTTAAGAGTGCGGGGATTATCTGCCTGTAAACGATAATATTGTTACGTCCTGAGAGGTTTCAAGACGCAAAGGACTAGGACAGAACTCGCAAGGCGAGTTGCCCTTGATTGTTGATTAGGGAATATGATATTGATAAATGAAAATATAATCAAATTATAATATTTATTTATTATATCTAATATACACAGTTACATTAATCTAAAATGATTAAATCCGGATGCTTCCGGGTATTAATTATATATTTTGGGCGTATTTGAGCAGCCCTTCTTTTCTTAAAACAATTTAATACTCTTAAATAATTAGAAGGTTTCTGTAAACAATTTGTCATAAAAGCATGATCTTCCTTGGTTACTCCAGAAGGAGGTTCCCTAGTAAAAATCAAACATATATGTTCATATATGGATTAAGAAAAATATACATGGTCATATATGGATTAAGAAAAACATATATGTTCATATATGGATTACGAAAAAAACATATATGGTCATATATGGATTAAGAAAAAACATATATGTTCATATATGGATCATATAGGATAACGAAAAAATTTTTTTTCTTAATCCATATATGAACATATATGTTTTTTCTTAATCCATATATGAACATATGTTTTTTTTGTAATCCATATATGACCATATATGTTTTTTCTTAATCCATATATGACCATATATGTTTGATTTTTACTAGGGTTCTTATATTAAATAGGATTTCCATTCATTATATGGACAGAACGAAATTCTATTTATAATAAGAATAAATAATTCTTATAAAGCATATATTTATCTGAAGAATAGCATTATAAAATGAACAGTCTATAATTTTATATAACATAAAGTTAAAAAAATTTTATGACAAACTCACCATTTTTTCTCCTCTCGTCCCGTGCATAAGCTGAATTAATTTTGGCCCAACCGCGGCAGCCAACCGTCCGTTATTCGTCACAAAACTGCAACAAAAAAAATAAAAAGTTTTAATTTAATCCCATATTCTTGCACCACCAATCCTTTAATATAATAAAATTCAATCCTACACTCAGAAAACTGTCTATTTAAGAGTAATAGAAAATTCTTATATTAAATAGGATTTCCATTCATTATATGGACAAAACGAAATTCTATTTATAATAAGAATAAATAATTCTTATAAAGAAAAGAATAAAAATAGTTTCAGTTTAAGAATATTCAACAGATGATACAAATTTAACCTAACAATTGCATGCAGTATATATAAATATGTACATACCCACACAACATATGAAAATATGTATATTTTAAACTGTTCCAAGCACTAATTTATCTTGAAATTTGCACACACTATACAATTAATTAAACAACACTGACCGAACGTAAAAAATTTAACACGCACTGAACACGGGCCGAAACAATACTGCGACGATGACAGCTGAACTAGGCTTATATATTTACAAATAGACATATAATTATAATAAACAGGAATCTCATTAGTATTATCTGAGATAAGATTTATCATAAAATTAATTACCTTTTAATATAAAAACATAAATTTATTGTATACAAACTGAATATTCTTATTGTTAATTGATCTTCTATTAGTTTTAATAGGAAAATTTTTTTTGTACAGTTTTCTTAAAGTAAGTATATTTTTTTTCTGAGTGTACCACAATATATTAATGACTTAATTATTTTTCGTTTTTTTATATTCTAAATATTTATTCTATTCTTGCCTAATATAAAAATTTGTTATTTGACAAATTAGACAATTTTTTAATTTAAATAAAATAACTAAATGAAAAATACGACATTAAATTATTTTACGCTCCTGTTGAATGACAAGACTTTATACAATTATATAAAATAAAATTATATAAAGTGTACGGTTGAGATACATTTTATGTCATGTGCAATGTTATAAACAAAATCGTATACGTAATATGTACAACATAAATACTTTTTAAAAATCTAATAAATATATGAAACTTATTTTTTAAATGTAAAAATGTAAAGACTTACTTAAAATGTTTGGCTAAATACTTTATAAAAAGTGGTCATGTATTATATTCGAGATACAGAAATTCACTTGAAAGTTTATTACTGCAAAACGTGCAAAGGATGTTATTTTCAAAATCAGAGTGTGTCATCGCGACGATAAGAAACCTGCGAATTCAGGTCTGCTTTATTGTCCGAAAGGAGAATTCGACGGATTTCGCAATGCCGAAACTTCTCAAAGTCCAATGATCTTAAAGCTGCGTCATTCGGATAACTCCGACGAAGAGCTTTTTTGCAAGTTTGCGAAAAGAGCTTCATGAGAGCCACGTTTATGTTGGTTTTAAATCTATCGGGTAATTCAAAAGTTAAAGTGGTCTCGTTGTTGAAATCTACCAGCAAATAAAAATGAGTGAGATGATGCCAAGAATAGAGAACGATTCTCAAATCGATGTAATACCGGATTTACGTCGCATCGGCTAATAAGTATCCTAAAAATTAATTAATATTAAATTAATGTATTCTAAAAAATCGAATCCTATATTGCGATTCATTCAAACTTACTGTTGGAAAAGTAATCCTATTTCTGTAATTCGGTAATCTTTTCAAAATGTCTTTCGTTTGGTGACTTTCAATTGGAAATTTGAAGGGTTTTGATTCTGCCTGATAGTTGTATTGAAAAAAAGGTTTCACTTGTTTTTCCAAACCAGAACCAATTGGTAAATCGAGAAATTTCATTGCATTACTATTCTTATTGTTTACATTGGAGAAGACTGGAAATCTTTGCTTCCGAAAGTTAATGCTGCTGCCATCTGTAATCGATATATGAATAGTTTATTAACAAGATGAATAAACAGTAACTAAATATAAAAATGAAATCAAAAGCGAACCTCGTTTCTCCAAATAAGATGGTTCCAGCAAATTTTTGTAAATGTTCTGAACTCGATTAAAAAGCCGGAAGAATCCGCCGTTATGGTTATTTAAATAGTCGACAAGATCACTGGGATTTCGTGGGCACTTGGAATATTCGCGGTAACAGGTGTTTGAGTTTCCCCTGTTGCTGTATCCCAATATTGCTGCCTTGGCGAAATTCAGTAATGGAAACGTCCCAGTAGTATCGAATGTGTTTAACAATCTAAAATGTCGGTAAACATTGTACGTTGAAAAGTTAATTGTCAATATTTTATAAATTTATTGAATTAAACGAAATGATACATTTAATTTAGGAATTAGTAATTGAATTATATAGAACAAAAAGAAATTTAGAGAGAATTGTTTGCATATTATATAAAAATTATATAAAATTGTTTAACCTTCGTACGTCATTAATACATTGTGAAAAAATATCTTCTTAATTTTTTTGATTTTAATTATTAATATACTGATTAGCGAAATTAATCCTAACAAAACAAAACATATATTTCCAACACAATAAAAATATATTTACTAATAAAATATAACTTTTTTAATTGTATTATACGCTTAATATATGTTTTATTTTATAAAGGAATTAATTATTAATTACAATTATAATTGAAAAAAGTACTTAATGCAGAAAGTTGTTTTTGCCTCAAATTTAAATTAGTGTGTAACTTAAAGAGTGAACGATTTTAACCTTTAATTTCAAAATACTCTGAGGTATTAAATTCAGCAATTATGTAAAAATAAATTGAATATAGGTAATTGTACCCAACAAGTGCATTTCTTCCGAGTTCTATCAAAGATGACGTGGTAGATCGTGTGTAACCGACATCACTGCTTGGTATAACGCCGGCTGCCACTTCGCAAAGTATGCGGGGAATACACTTTAAGTCATCGTAGCGAGAAATCGAGGTCAGCGCATTGAACAGACTTAAACTGGATCCTCCTGGTACAACTTGCTGGGGAGTCAAATATCCTGCTCCTGCGGTCGGATAATGAGCGGGTGGTCCGCCGTATGACGGGAGTCCGTGATTGTATAGCTAGGGGATCAAGAATTTTCATAAAGATTAAAAACATTATTCAAGGCCACGCGGTTTCCTCGGCTAACTCGGTAAACTAATTCACTCGTGAAGAAGGGTTCAAGCGGAAGTCGAATTGAAAGACACCAAAAAACCATCCACTTAATCTTACCCCTTCTTAATCCACTTCGTAATTTATGATTCTTAAATCTACCTGATATCCGTATGATTGAGTTAACTCCTTATCATTCTTAATAGGATATTCTTCGGAGTTTGAAGAAAATAAAGAAAATAAATCCGAAACTGATCTAGAACTTCCTTGCAAGTTGATAGCTTTCATTGTTAATTCATTCAGGCACCTATCGACAGAGGAAAATATTCATGAGCTTCATACGTAGTTAGTTGTTTAATTTCACGACGGTACTTTTCAATTCATATTTCATTTCAGATTTAAATGAGTATGCAAACGACGAATTTATTAAAGACTCGTTAAGTATAATGTGGTTAATTTAATTGTCAACTATAATTTAAAGATTAAGTATTTAATTATTGATTAAATTATTTAATAAAATTGTTTTTTATAATTTAATAATATTTTGTACGAGTTTAAAATATAATCATAATTATTAATCAACTCTCTTTTGTTAATAATAATAAATTTTGTAAATAAAAATATATGTATAAGAGATACATTTCCGGTGGGGATACAAATTAATTTGCAAAAAGAAATCTATCCTGAATAATGGATCATACAATTATTAGAAAATATATCTCTTTAATATAAAAAAATGATAACCAAATGTGTATATAAGTATATGTATAATATATCTAAATAAATAATGATTTATTATTGACAAGGATACGTATGAACAATAAAATGTAATCTTCTTAATTGAAATTAACTTGAGGATTTAAATGTTTGTTTCAAGGTTAAAATTCTAGAACTGTCGTTTGAGAAATGTTATCTCATTACTTGGTAACCAAGCATTATGCAAAACTCGATAATTGTATAATTATCCGGGACATGCTCACCGTAAGAGATCGGTCTGATTATAAATTTGCTTGTCCGCGTCGAACTGGCAGAAGCGCAATTTGAGGAAATCCCCTTGTTCTCCATTAGGCAACGAAGCCAGGCACATTCCGAGCGTCCCCGCCAAGAGGGAGGCGAATAATAATTTCGCAGATATCCCGGCAATCGACATTTTCGTACCGCATTGAAACATTAGCGTGCGTATTTCTTGCCGACTGGCGCCGTTTTTACATAATTCGCCTCCGTGTAATCGTCGACGTCGAATAATTTTTCGCCAAGTTCCGGTTATCTTTGATCGTAAAGTCAAACGGTCTTTTCCGGACCTAATTACCTGCTTACCAGCGCTCTGTGTTTGCAATTCGGTCACGCGCTAAATTCATGCCCGCCATTAATCGACCACCACAATCGCAACTCTCGCTGTACGCCGGACAATAAAGTACCGAATTTGTCGTATTAGTTAATTGGACGCATTTTAATTCACGTCGCGTATTAAGTTCCCGCTGCTTGGAAGGATTCTTCAAAACTAATCTACGAAGTTAGGCGTGCTGAAACCCAGATGAAAAGCGTGGGCACGGCGCCGTCACTCTTTCTCTTCCTGTGACGTCCGTGGCCGAAGAAATGGTCCGCGGCGTGCATGTGGTCGTAACGATAAGTGTCACAGTATTCGCACTTTCGAAATCGGTTTCGGATTGTATTTACAAATTGCCGTCCATTGACAAGCATACTAAAAAGGAAACTTTTTTTTTTACATCTGTAAAAATAAATCGTGCTTTGTTTTATTTTTAATAGTCAGCTTTCTTTTCGTCATTTCAGATCCGTGATCATAGACAGTCCTGGTTGAATTGTTTTGAATCAGATCAAGATGATTATTTTAGTGACTTGTTTACTACTTTCAGAAAATATAACGTAATACTTGTGGTTTTACATAAGTATCTGTAGATTTAATTTGTATTAACATTCGTTGACAAGTATTTTTGCAAATAATCCAGATATTGTTGTCTATTACGTGCAGAAATCTTGAATAACTAATTAAAGTATTAATATTGTAAACATTCATTTCTATAGAAATATGTTTTGAAGCATGTTAGTGGGTGATACTGAAAATATTCATAGATTATAATAACGGTTTTGTTTCGTACTTTTATGTTATTATCAATGTATATTTTTATATAAAAGTTTATTAAGAAGCAACCGTTCATGTGAAACTTTAAAGCCAATTATTTAGTCATAATGTTTAATTGTTTCCTGGTTAAGTGAACCATTACTAGTGAATTTTAAGAAAATAAAGCATTCATGAAAGAAAAATCCTAAGAGATGAAATTATAATATCTTTTTTAGTATTTTTATGCAAATATATACATTGGATATCTAAGATATATGTGTTATATTATCATGACGAAAAATTAATTGTAATGTATATAATGAAAATAAATATAAATTAGCAAAACATAATAGTACATAAAACTATATTTAGATAGAATATACAACAAAATTGTACTTATTATTTATTATGTAATACATATTTTATAACCTAAGTATACTAAATTGATTTACTGGACACTTTCACGGTTTTTATTAAACAATTTATCACTCTATTTAAATGCTTAACACTATAAATAAAAAATATATTAAAAAGTTACTTTCTAAAGCTAAAATAAATACATTTTTCTTTCCGTTCTATAACATTTGTAATATGAAGATGTAAGTTCTTTTTTTCTTATAGCATTAAAATGGAATTGTATTTAAAGTATATCAATTCATATGTTCTAAGTAATTTAATGTTTAATTGTTTTGATATATTATAGATTAACATTTATGAAGTATATTATTGTATTCGCTTTATCACTGTGTTTTATTACGATTCAACTTTTATTAACGAATAGCTATAACTACGTAGTGAAATAAATTCAAGAAATGTTTTGTTATTATATTTATTATTGATAAAAGATATTATTCCAACTAGATCATTGTGTATCTACAAGATAACGTGCAATTTCATAAAAGATTTACACATATAATTCATTGAGTTTAATAATATGATCATTCTTTTACTGTTATTTCTAAATGTACATTATTCTAAAATTAAATCGTGATATAATACAATTTTCTCAACGATTTTAAATAAATATAATTTACAATATATGTAGATTCCACATTAAACCATTATTACGTCATTGACATCTGTCAAATTAATTGTTTGCTGAGCGAAAGTTGGTTCAAAGTAAGAGTGGTTAGTATTTTAAATACAAATTTTTCAAAGACGTCACTTATCATTCGGTTTTTCCAAATTCAACTATAGGATATTAACATATCATGCAATGCCAGTTCAAATTCTCTGCCTGTCGCTTACAAAAGTGCCTATTTACAATTGTTGTGTCATGTACTAATACACTTATATACTTTCATTCCTCTCTCAGCTTTTTATAGATACTAATCTACCGCAATGTTGTCTTCACATGCTCTTCCTCTCTTCGCCAACTGTCGGCACAGCTGAGGACTACCAACAATATCTCCTAAGAATACGCTCAATAAGTAGTTCTCCTTCATCGGATCTGGCGATGATTTATATCCACTGAAAATCGAAACAAGAAATGTCATTAATTTCTTGTAATTTGATTATAAAAAGACATAATGTACAGAAAAAGTTAAAAATAAATTTTAATGGACAGATTATAACTTTTAATTAGCAATAATTAACAGGATAATTCATGTAAAAGTACAAAATAATAAATATTTAAATAAAAATTCTAGGAAGTGAAATATACAGTCATCAATATTACGTCAAATTATTGCACTATCAATAAGTTGAAGGAGAAAAGACTTACTACTCACAGAACTTATATCTTTTGAGGATCATTTTATATGTTACTACATCAATTAAACTTCCATTTATACAAATAAATAAAATGAAAATAATAACACAAAAGCAATACAAACTTATTACAAGATAATTTTTTTAAATCAATTTAGAAGTAATTAAAAAAGAAATAACTTTTATATCTGTTTCAAAAAAAGAAAATTATAGCTTTCATATTGTGTCTAGGTTGAAGGTTAAGCTTGTGTATAATATTTTGGGGTGAATGATCTAATCATATAAATTACTCGAAGCCAACGAAACTCCTCTCAGACAGACCAAAGTACAATTGAATTAATTGCAAGTAATTTTCTAATTAAAAGCAAGTAATTTTTAATTGTTGTTTTATTGTTTAAAAACAATTCATTGAATTATAAATATTATTATGTAAAATTACGCACACAAATCGATCATTTTTTATTAAACATTTAATTATTTAATAAGCCGTTATTCTTTTTTTAGTAAGAACAAATTTTTAATTGTTTAATAATATGTATAAATTGCTTTTCTGGATCTATACTTTTCTTAATTATGTAAATAATACACATTAATTAACGTTTTTAAGTATTAGCAGTTGAGATAATTTTTAAAGTAACTACTTATCTGCTTAATAAATTTCACAACATTCTTTTAACGACATACAACAAGTTTTTAAACTATGAAACAGAATAATTTAAAATATAAAAGTTGAAACTTGAATGCAAATATTTATTCGAAGATCTAATAAGTCAAATATCTATCAAGATTATTCGAAATGGAAGAATGACCACTATCTCCAATCTCGAATACATTAAAATTTACGAGTAATATTGACACTAATGTCAGAAAAATTATAAACTTTAAAGATTTAAAACTACATTATTCATGAGAAATATATTTTTTTTGCCGTGACTTAAATTTTTATTTGAAATGTTTACAGATAATAGTAAAATACTTATAAACTTTGGTTATAATAATTTATTACAATTTCTAGTATAAGTTTTAATCATCGGGATATTGTCAAAAAGGAGGTTCAATACATATATATACCAATTTCAGAAGTATTTAATTTACTGAAGAAAAAACAAATAAATAACTAAAACCAGAGGTAAGGCAAAGGTACAGTAAGCCTCGAGGTATAGATTCTGAATAGTCTGCTGATTGGGATTTAAAGAGACTGCCATCCTATTAAGGGTCGTAAGGTCAGTTAAGAGGAAGTAACAGGAAAACGCATTTGGAATTAAACCATCGAAGCGTAGTGATTTCCTCTTATTACGAAGACGCACTCACAGAAAATACAACAGCAAAAACGAATCAGAGCTTCCTAATTATTCTTAATGTCAGTTATCGGGGAAATACAATCTGGTTTTATTGAATCTACTTAAATTTAATGATTAAAACACAGATTTCATTAAGTAGTATTACTTCAGCAATATTTGCTATGATTTAAAATGATCAATTCATATTAAACGTGTTTAAATACAGCACAATTAAATCAGATTACAAAATTTAACAATTGTATTATTCACTTAGACAACATCATATAATTTGTTATGTTTGATGCATCATTTATAACTTTTAATAAAAATGGAAAAGTAACATTCATTATCATACTAATTTTAATATAGACCTTTTTTTACAATTTAAAATTAAAATTTTATGCATAAAATATAGCACTGAATGCATCTGAATATTTTGAATTACATCTTTTGTGTCTTTTTTGCAGTATAAACCTTATCAAGAAACTTTTATATTCTACTTCATACAGAAAATGTAACAAGTACATATTTTTAAAAACTATTAATTATGAACAAAGAAATTTCAAGCAAAGTAAAAATATTACTAAACAAAGATATCCAAGGAAAAGTTTCATGCACTACTCAATCTAATGGAGTGAAACTCATTCAATCTTAATCTGATTAAAACCAAATGAACTTTACATTCACATGCATAATTGACATCCTTACCTGAAAATGTTACTCCAGTCCATTTCACTTCGTCTACTATTTCTTTGTGCAGACTTTTGCGCGTAACTAGAGCAGACCCTTTCAAAGATGCACACATTATTGCCCATTTCATTGACGAGCTTTTTCTCGATTTCCCCGACATTCAAAATCTCATCAACAAGGAGAAGTTGGTGCGATCTTTTCGCACGGCTCATGTACGTCTCTGCAAAAAAAAAAAACAACACTGTCAGTTAAAACGACGTAGAAGCGAAACAAGTGCAACGGCAAAATAATAATTTCCGCTAGGTTAAAGTAATTAGACGTAAATAAAAACACGGAGACACGGCACACCGACGAAAGTGTCAATTATGGAAATAAGTGGCGCATTTTCTATTCTTCTAGTGGTGGAAATTCAGAGAGCCGCAAGGTCGGAAAAGTTTGTAAAATAATTATGTCATTAGTTACACCATATCAACGCGTTGTTAAAGCCTCGTAAAAAGTGGAACACTTTCGCTTTCGGTTCACCGTTTCCTACTTCTAGGAGGCAAAGAAAAGACGTTCCAAGAAATGAACACGTGGTTAAGCGCGACTCTCAGGCCTTCTTTCAAATATCATTGTTTACAGGCGCCACTTTTGCACGCCTGGCGTCATTATAGTAATGATAATTTATACTAATTAGTTTTTTTTGCTTTCGAAGTAGCAATGACTGTTACACAAAAAGTGACGTCACCGCCAATTTATTATTAATGTATAGCTCCCTGACTTTTAGCGTCTAAATAAAAATGAGTTTACAAAGTCGTTAAGTATCGGAGAAAATGTTCCTTTCAATTTGTAAAAGATGTGTTTTGATTATTTTCATCCGCTGGAAGATTCCTGAATATTTGTGTTGTCATAATATTCAACTGATTAGCATGTCTATAACATTTTTATATGGCGAAGAAGAATCTTCGATTTGGATAATCTTTTTCGTATATCCATGAGTTGTAAATGAAAATATAGGTGTTTGATTAAAAAGTTACTGATATTGTGTATGTTTGTAATTTATCTTAAAAGCAACGTGGATATCCTTATAGCGTCTACATAACAAATTTATTGAAAACATCACAGTCTTGCTTGTACATAAAATGAAGTTTGGATAATTCAAGGGAATCAATAAAGTTAATTAAAATTACTTACGGGGGTTTAAGGAATAAGCGAGTTTCTTGACAAAGTTCGTAATCCGAACAGCAGCTATGATAACAGGAAAACCTACGAGTTGCACTGGTAATTCAAAAGCAGGTTGCTGCGGATTAGGTGCCGCCGTTACGTGCATCAATGTCACGATGAAGCTTAAAAGCACGAAGATGATGGCCGGCCGCATCTTTATGCTATAAATCACGCGAATTATTAAATTAATTTCATTTCACACATAAGACAAATTTTGAGCGCAATCTGTAAACAAACAAATTATTATGAAAATGTAAGCAAAACAAAATAATAAATTGTAAAGTAATTTTACATCACTTTTTCTATGAGGTTAGACAAACTTGCAATACATAAATAAAAGTAAATATTTTTATGAATATTAATAAATTCAGGTTAAAATGATTAAAAAAGAAAATGTATACTACAAATGTGCAGATTGTCTATTATCTCCCTTGTTGGATGGCGCAGTCACAATTGTCATGGTTATGGAATGAATACAAGGTAATTCAATGGATAATATGAACAGTATAATACGAAGATATAACAGTCAATAAAATAAAAATGAATAAAAAATTAAATATACAATATTTTTATTTGAATTTAAATTGCATTAATTAAACTAAAAAGTGTAAATATTTATTTAATAAAATGATTGAATATGAATTAAAAACGCTGTTTAATTGTTTAATGGACTTTGCAAATGTTAAAAGAATGTTAATAATACTATATTATGGAATATAAGTGTGGAAATCAGTTAAATGAGTGCAGTATTCCCAATAGCCACTTACCTCGTGCTCGTTACATAAAGCGCGCGTAAATTACAATTATAAATGCGTGGAAATTAATCAAAGGTACAGGTGTATCGACACTAAATCACATACTAAGTATTTCACTTTCATTGAATTCGCGGCACTTGTCGCGGGTGGCAAAAAGTACTTTTCCTGGGAAATACTTACCAATTGTCACATTCGCCACTCGGCGCAGAAAGCGGTTGTTTCTTAGGTAAAAACTCAGCACTGAATGTTCTCGAGCACGACGGAACTGGGACCCGCACCAATGTGCGATAGAGAGAAAGTAGTCGCGATCCTCGCCGTCGTCGACGTTTGTCTGCCCCTCCTGAGCATTTGCTGACCACGCGTTGCAACACTTTATACAGTGCGATTTGTAATTCGTGCGTCCTAGGTGTCTTTTCTAAAGCCATGGGGCAAGGTCGCGACTTTCCCCCAGGCAAGTATTTGCGGTCAAGACAATGATCGATGCACATTTCGTGCAAAAAGTCCAGCATTACTGACATCTCATCGATGAAAAAATTTTTGATTTATGACTGCCACATTGTTTTTAATGTTAAATATTAATAGCTGCGTTAGAAGCAATTTTTTTTGATTCGAAGACAAAATGCTGACGGGTTCAAGTAAATATAAGTTTATTTACATGATTATGTAACTTTTGAATTTGTGAAACATTTTATAAGCGCTTCGAATGACAAGTTATCAATTTGTTTATAGTTAAGTGTTACAAAATTCATATTTAATATATAAATTCTCTGAATGGTGAATTAAAATTGGAAGTAACTTTGAAACTAAATTAGATTATTTGTGTACATACTGAAATAGAATAATATATAATTGAAGATTTTTATCGAGAAGCAATAGTTTGTTCGGTGAGGATATGGGATGTACAATCGATATCATAAATATCCCATGTAGAAATTAACAAACGGCGCAGTACTGGCACTGTACTAGTAACCGCCAAGCGACCGTCAGATGCCAACGGTCGGCTGACCATCGGGAGCGTGACGCGGATTATATCTGGGCCGACGGTCCA
>JABFPN010004479.1:0-15070 GCA_022817305.1 Leptoteleia sp. ZL-2020
AAACCCCCCCCCCCCCAAATAATAAATTGGATCATAAAATTCGGAATGATATTTGTGCAACAAAAATAATCGATTAATAACCTTAATGATAAATAGCCACCAATTCACTAAGTGGAAATGTTGATACCGTGTTGGTATCGGAATGTTAACGTAACGCTGTATGGTCGGATTTTCCCAAGCATACACGCGGCACCGGTTTACAAGTAGTCAGTTTTAATTTTCGTCGTACAACTGGGAAAAGCACTCTTACTATACCCTTAGAGCACAATTTTACGTACGAAATAGTAAAATTTAATACTTATTACATGTAAATTACTTAAAATGTCATAAACAATACCCTTCCAACGTCAGAGTCCTATGGGAAATTGCCAGAGTTGACCTAAGGGGCCGATTCTGGCCCAGTACTGTTAGCCAGACTTTGGTAAACAGATAGGGCCGGTACTAATTTGAGCTTTGTTATTAACAAAAACAGAAAATAACCAGATGTAAGACATGCCAGGCAAAATATCAACGCCATAGTTGATCCAGACTTGAAGCAGTACTGGTGATTGAAAAAAATTGTTCAATGCAAGATCAACGTTGGATGATTACTGGTAGGGTATATCTGTACAACTGGTACGTTTAGTTATAGGATACTGGCCCAGTGTTATCACTCCATTACTGGCACGATTCCGTCACTGTACTGGTAAACAAATTGTACCAGTACTGGTAACTCTGGTAACAGTACTGTACCAGTACTGGGGCCTGTAGAACATTTCCTACTGGGAAGGTATAGTAATTTTTAAAACAACTTATTTTCTTAATGTAATTCATCACTTGTAATTGAAACAAGTACAAATATTTATTATAATTATTAATAAAATTATTAATTTATTGTATTTTAATAATCAATGTATTAATTAATAATTGCCAACAGTTAATATTTTTATAAGGGTTGAATATTTAACTCCCCTTTTATGACCTTCAAAATGTAAAGAATTTGTTTTTGTATTTACATGACCTTCTATGTTTGCAAACGTTATTTGTTAATATTTTATTTTAACACCATTTCGTTCTTCAGTTCCATAATATTTATTTTATTTTATATTGCTTTGAAATAATACAAATTATGGAAACACAAGAAGAAACCAATTAATTAACGTGTATCCTAAAATTGATTAGCAATATTTTTAATATGCACATTAATTCGCGCGTCTTCTTTTGACCTATCGAAGTCCACACGTACGCCCCACTAACACACCGCCGACGATCGTTTTTGGATAAAAACTTCAACGTTTCTAACCCGGCAAATAGGATAAAAATAAGTGATCAAATTTTATCGATTTAACAATACTTGGAAAAATAATAAGGGGAAAAACCTCGCGTCAGTTTTTCCCCTGCGAGCAGGAACAATGTTTTATTATAACAATCAAACTTTTGTTTAATCTTTAGCTAACCGATATTACTGATAAATGTAATTGAAATTTAACGACCGCAATCGATAAATTGTTTATAGCAACTTTGCGATAGGATATTTACGAACGAAATGTAGGTTTTCTGAAATAAAATAATTGCTTCCACTGATATATTAGTTGTTCGGACATACAAATTGTAGATATGAAAATTATATCTGGACGTGATACAATATGTGGAGGGGTGATATTTATAATACTGAGAAAAAAGATGTATCACAAATTACTACTTTTTGTATCAGTTTAAGGATACATTGGAAAAGTAATTATTTTTACTATAAATAATAGTAAAATTCAAGATGTATAAAAATATTTATTTATTTTTACTATTTTTAATAGTACAATTTGTCACTTTTCAGACATCCCCAAATTGATGTAAAATGTTTTACATTTTACTATCACCGTTTTCTCAGTAAAGTACTAAGAAGCAGTTTGACCGAAATTCTAAATTTGCAGTTGGTTTTGGGGTCAACTATAAAACAACCGTTAAAATATTGAAATAAAAATTTTTAAATAATAAAATTTACACTAAAATTGACATCAGACAGCAAATAACAGATGACTGGGAGTATGTTTTTGAAGCATTTCGTTAAATGAAATGAATCGTAGTTCCGTTTTATAGACATTATTTTTTTTTTATTATTAATTGATTTTCTTAATACTCATGTTGCGTTCTTGTTCACGTTCATTAAACACGGCCTTCTACTTAAAGTTTGGCATGGATAAGTTAAACTGTCAGTGTATCGTCATCGGTGACTATTAATTATGTTTGGGAGAAGATCCGAAAAGCAATTAATTAGCTCTTAATTAATTGGCTTTCATTTTTGTAATTTTCTTCGATGACAAGCCTGCTTCTTATTGAAATATTTTAATACCTAGTAAATTTGTATGAGCTCTCAATTCTGAGCTAAACAATAGTTAATTTTTCCACAAAACGAGGGGGTTCAAGATTACTATTTTAAAGATATAATGAAAAAGCTAAAAAAATAAAAATTATAAAAATTACAATTTATACAGTGGCTTTTAATTCACAAGTAATAAGAATTACTTGTGCAATTATAATTTTTGCTAGTTTTAATAGTAAAAGTTTTATACTTTGATAGGTATCCCTAAATTAATATACAATATTTAACATATTTCTGTTACTTTTTTCTCGGTGTACAATTAATCTATTTTTATAAGTTAAAACTTGATCCACAATATGAAATATTATAAATAATGATCATAAATAAAAAAGTTTTTATTACAATATCTCATTCAGCATTTTAAGTGAGACTAGCTTTCAGAAGATATGACATTTACTATAGACATCAAAAAACTTTTCCACAATTTTGATTATACTTTATTTAATTTTCAGATACATATATAGTTCTTAACGTGGCTGTAAATTTCCTATGTATTTATCTCAAAAATTACGAAAAAAATTAATAAGTATCCATTGCCACGGAAGAATTATATAGTTGTAATTAGCAAATGCATATTTGTCTACTTTATTAATTTTTAGTCAACCAATTAACAACGTACTATTTTGAAAACTCAAATTTATAAATTATTTTGTCTTATTGAAGAAGTAAGTTAAGAAGCAAAGTTAAATTATTAATGCAATACCTGTTCTACTTCTCTCAATGTAATTAAAAAATATTAGATTCAGTAATTTAAATGGAAAATTGTTGCTCTTTTTCGGTTAGTAATTATATTTATTTTTTACAAAAAAAAAAAAAAAAAAAAAAAGAAAGAAAAAAACAAGAGGATTGCATTTACATTAATAAAGTCATTTGATATTAATGTAAGTATTACAAGATGTTCCATTTTAAATAATCACTTGAAATATTTTTAACAGATTTTATCCTACGAAAACACGTATAATAAATAAACTTATTACTTCGGCTTTGAGCAGTTAATTAATTGTGTTACACTAACTGTCAAGTCAGGTTAGGCTAATCAAATAATGGCTCCGTCTTCATTCCGACAAGAATGACTATTATAAATGTTGTCAGATTCTAACGAAAACAGGTATTTCTATTATCAGGATAAAGCTTATTTAATTTCCATTAAAATACACTTTTCCACAATAAAAAATATGTTTCGTAATAAAAGTTTTATTAAAAAAAAAAAAAAATACGTGCACAATCTCTCTGCAGTATTAATAATATTTATAATTCCCGATGAATAGCAATGCATTCTCCAAATAAAAAATTAATTAAATTGTCACAGAACGAATTCAAACGAATCTCACTTATTAGGAAAGCTTTATTAAAAGCAAAAAAAGATGAGATGTTCAAAATAATTAAATCTTGTAAAATTGTGCGCTTGTTCGAGTGTTTGCTTTTTATTGTGTACGTTGTCATATCGTAATTTATTTATCACGGCTGTAAAGTAATAAAGGAGAAGCTATCCGATATGAAAATAATAAAAATGATAATTTAAAAAAAAAAATGTAATAGAATTCATAAGAAAAATATTCTATCTATAAGTGAATTTCTATTAAAAAAGAAAATATTGTTATCTTCGAGATTAAACTCACAATGTAATGCGCGATTGACATTATCTAATTCCCATTTCTCTTTAGTTCTTAAATTATTCATAACAGAAAGACGTAACGATTTCGCGAAATGTTCCAAGCAACGATTCAAAATAGCAAATCCGACATAAAACTTTGACTTAAATTACTTTGACTACCAAATTTCCGGTTGCATGTAAAATTTATATTGCATAAATGCTGTATATGAACACAAGGGATTTATACTGAGAAAAAAAAAAAGTCATAGTAAAATTGGAAACAATTTACTGTGGAGTGAAAATTTTTAATTATTAAAAATAGTAAAAATGATAATTATGAAAGCAATTTTTAGTACTTTTTTTACCAAAAGTTACTTAATGATTTTTCAAATTTACTAATATTTATAGTAGAAATAATTACTATTTTAATATATCCTTAATTAAATAAAAAAAAGTATTTTATGATACTTCTTTTTTTCTCATTGCACTATTATTTATAGTGGAAATATTTGCTTCTGCAATGGTATTCTTAAAATGATATAAAAATAGTAATTTGTGATATTCCTTCCTTTAAAGCGCGTGCTTTCAATTTTAAATTATAACATAATTTCCGCTAACTGATCTGCAATTATTCCTTGTACAAAGGGGGAAAAAATGATAACTTTGTGACTGTTGAACTTTGACGTCCTCTTGAACTTTCAAATAAATTTAAAATTCGTTAACATTACATCGTCTGCCGAAGTGAATTCAATTAAAAGTTGTATGCCACGTATTACAATTTAAAGCTTCTTTTTTATCAGAAACGATTGAATCTAAATTTAGATATAAATATTACATAGAATGAATATTATAATTTAATCATTTATAACAGAAAATCAATATATTCGTGATAATATTCAAATTATATAAATGATCCTTTGTACAGAATTTTACATTGATCGAATGTTTGATAATAGATGGAATATTTATTTATTCAATTTTCAAATGAAAATCAATATGACGCAAGTGCACGAGTTCCTCATTAATTTGAAACATAAAAATTGTATTATATAACAAAGCGCAAATTTGTTGGTTTAACAGAACGTACCACTTTATCAACAATATTTTGGTATATAAACACATTAGAGCATTGTCTTTAGTATTTTGATTATAGTTATTGTTTTACAGTAATAATAATTGGTTTGTTAATTATAATACTAATCCATTGTTGCAACAAATTGTTCCGCGTAACTCGCCTGACGATATTTAATTAAATCCGAAATGGTAATGTTCTCATTGATCATTTCTAATTGTTTCATTAGCATTGTTTAATAACATTAAATTAAGAAGAATATTGACAAATGACAAAATACCATTAGAAAATGTACTTCAATTTGTGTAAGCTAAAAAGAAAATAAATAAAAAAAAAGATACCTAACATGTTATGTTGTTTAAATATTGTGCATTTGAAAATTTATAATGTAAAAAAATGCTTCTCTTTTTAAAAAAATCAATACTTTATACTGTTAGAGCACATGTATACAGTTAGGACAGTTTTCGTAATGAAATTATTATCAGCACGAGTACATTTTCTAGAGTACTTCAATTGTCCAAATAGAACAATGCAACTGTAATAACGTACAATTAAAATTTATTTTTCATTACTCCTCTACAAACTGCAATTTATAATATATATTATTGTATTATTATTACTTTTACCATTCTGTGTACAATGATTATATAAATTTAATTTAATTTTAATAATATTAACAATATTAAATATAATAATATTATTATAAATGAAATACTAATGTAGTAATGTTAAATGAGAATTGTGTTTTAATACTATTAAATAATAAAATTTAATTTTCATATTATGTATAATTGTAAAATGCATACGTATATAGCTTATGCGAAGAAAATAATATTTCCCTAGAAACAAGGAAAAATAATCCATACTCACAAAACTGCCTATTTAAGGATAATAGAATCTTCTTATGTTTAATATTTTTAAAATTTCTTAGTGTAAGGATAATTCCATTTATGATAAATAATGTAACTAGAAATCCAATTGCAATTTTCTTCGGTGCAGATAGGAAATGTTCAATTAAGTAAACACCTTTTGTATTCCACACAATTTTAGCGTTAAAAATATTTATAGTGGTTATTATTGTGACGACAACTAACTGAAGGACATTTGACTTTTAAAACAAATAAAATATTTGCCAAAGCTTTACATGAATTTGCATTTAAAAACAATACACATCTAAGTTATGAAAAGGTTTTCTATTCACTTTTCTATTGGAAAAATAAATTTTGTCACGTAATTTATTGATTTTACTTTGAAATTACTTATAATTTATTAAAGTGCATTAAGAGAGTAAAGTGTGTAGAATAAATTAGTTTACATTGTCATTACAATAGCTCAACTTTTTTTTTTTCTATAGCAAATAAAATGCAAGTTTCAAGAAAAGATTTTAATTTAACACATTTTTTTCCTTTCTAAGAAAAACGTTTATTTACTTTATTTTTATGAAGAAACTGCAGTATATTGTTTTACAAATACACTTGAATTACCAAAACATATCAATAAACACTGTCAACTGTTATTGGAGACACAATAACAACATTGACCTCACTGTTTTCTTTTAAGCGTTATATTATATTATTATATTACATGTAAAACTAAAAATCATATATATAAAAAAAGCATATTACAAAGCACGATTCTTATAAAACAATGTCAAATTTGTCTAAAACAATGAAACGCCAAGAAATAAGAAACATAAATTTACAATTGTACGTCACCAAATGTTTTCTAAACAGCATAATAAAAAGGAAAAAAAAGTAAACAAAACGTTTATTTGTATTTACATATAAAACAGAAATTACCAGGGCGATCGCAAACTCAGACTTTTCAGAGTGTGCTTTGTTGGTAGGAGTCGAAATCTCCGTCATCCTCTAAGTCAGCTGATCGTGTTTCGCATCTCGCCATGAGTTATGTCCGAATTGATCAAAGTCATACTTTTCGCATCACTGTTCCCCAAACATCGTACCTCCTCGTTCTTACATTTATTACATTATCTCACTTTTTGGCGAGGCGTGGAGGCCGAGAGAAACGACACATTTTCATGAAATTGTCACGAAATTCGTACATACAGATTACATCTATTAATGTTTCACTTGTTATATGAATGCAATTATAAAACCAAACGTCGATTGTAATGTTTCTAAATGTAAAACCTTCACGTGGCTTTGTTTACAATGAGCTTTCCGGTTCAGGAAAGACACTGCAAACATGACTTATCCGCGCTGTGGGAATACGCGCGAGAAACTGAAAGGAGAGGCCGGTGTGCAAGTAGTGCATATGCGCGCGCACGCCCGACTCGTTCGACGGCACACTACTGAATTTCTATTTTCAGGTCAACCCGCGTTAATCTTCAATAAAAATAATTTTACATGGAGTCAGCGGTAAATTTTTCTTTACCACCGACGTCTCCCCATCTCGATTGCCGCATTTCCATTCCCATGTATTATTTACGAGGCACTTTTTTTTTATTTGTTTATTTTTTTTTAATGACGACGAAAGACAACATTATGCGACAAAGGCAAAATAATTTATATACAAGGCTAAAATGTACGAACTTTTGTAAAAGACACAGCCTTCGATTTCAATTAATACTGGTACGATATTTTCGGACATTAAAACGTTGTAAATTTTATAAATCTTCCTTAATGGCGGATAATATTTATATGACATTTTTATCAACATTTTTTTTTAAATAAAAATATTATCCAAATGTCTACACGATGTATTTGTAATGTCTTATAAATATTCTGTACTATATTTTATAATTGTGCATTGTAAAATTTAAAAAAAAAACATTTTTGTACTTTCCTTGTAATTTTCATTAAAATTTCTTAAATGGATCTACTTTTAATAAGTTCTTTTTAATAAAGAATTCAATTCAAATTTACCTGAAGTCCATTTCTGCATTAATAAGTCCCCATCACACTGGGCGACATTTATTTACAAATAAATACATCGGAACCTCCAGTTTGTAGTTTTGTCGGGGCTTTATCGTTATCAAGAGGTCGCAGAGGTTACGGTTATAAAAGCACAATTTAGTAACGTTAGAAAAAAAGGGCGCACTCTTTTTACGCTTACAATAATTATCATATTTTAAATTTTGTTAAATGTTTTCTTTTGTTGCCCAATCTTTTCTGTAATCCGTTTCACAAATGTAAATATATTCACACCCAATCTTAATTTCAAGGTGAAGTTGCAGTTGAAATGCGCGCGCCAAATATGAATGCTAAATGAAAACACAGTTGAACAATTTTAAACAAAAAAAGCTAATAAATAAAATAATTTATTGAGTTAATGAATATTATCTAAAATGAGGTGTAACGCAATATTTATTTTAGTTTAGATAATATATGTGTCACCGTTACCCCTACCCTCGCAATCCAATCATACGCTGAGAAAAAAGTTAGATTACAAATTATTATAAATTATTAGGTTAAAAAGTGGGAATATAGTTAATATTCTTGTTACTTGTTAGTTTAAAAGAGGTTATGAGAACTGTACAAGTTGTTATGCTGCACTATAATACAAATAATTTTTCATATCTTATAACCTCTTTTATAATATATAATAAATACAATATGTAACAAACTGTCCCCGCATTTTGATACCGTATAATAATTCTTCTCCCAACTTTTACTCAGTATTGTAGGAATGCTACAGAGGAATGCTATTGGAGGTTCTAGTGCAGATGAAAATATAATTTGTAAAGTACATTAAAAATAGATTACACGATTTGATTTAATAAGTAGACAAAATTCTAAATTAAAAGAACTTATTGTCACTACTGTTAGAAGTATTTACACTTTTGAAAATACATGTTTATCTAAAATTGTTATAAATTTATATTACTTATTAAAAAGAACATTTTTGATGTGCTCATATTGTTTAGCATAAGTTTTGTAAACATTTCTCGTAAATAATGAAATTCATGATAGTTCATATGTAGGAGTTACACAGATTGACTTTAATCATTTCTCACAACTTAACGCATATATTTTACGCATACCCGAATGACAAAAAACGTGGAATTAATGTTTAATAAAAGAATAAGTCACTATATTATAGAGCTTTTAGGGAAAAGAACGGCACTGCTATAAAGAGCTAAGTCGTGAGATTTTTGCTCCTGTGAATTTGTATTCTAATCATTGTTAAAAATCACAAAAGACGTCTGATAAATTGTAACAGTCTTGACTATTATTCCATGATATTTATTGAGAAATATTATATCCTTAACAGAAAACATAGTAGACTAGAAGTAAAAATCACATAGAAAATACATGCCTGACACTTCAAAATGACTACTCGGTGTAATAAAAATTACCTAGTATATAGGTAATTTATTTAAAATACGCAAAATTAAAAAAGAAAGAAAATGTTTTCGTGTTTCCTTATGAACCATATGTGAGAAGTATTACTTCTTCGTTCTTCGAAGCATCTTATAAATTATATTCATAAGTTTAAATGTTTAATTAATAGACTGTACATGCGCGACATATTCGCGTATAGCTTTATATATAGACAAATATCCTCTCGTAAGAAGTTACACTTCAAAAAGAAAATATCCATAATTTCTTTTTGAATTAAACAAAATATTGTAATTTCAAACAAAAATTTATTTAGTTATATTTGCTGACATTTATAAATCAAAGTTGTTGAAAATCTTTATTTGCTTGTAATGTATGTCCTAACAAAAACGAATAAAGTATACACGGAGAAAAAATCATTTTACAATTCAGAAACCAGTGCTTTTACAGTTTTAGTAAACTGTATTCTAATTTTTGATAAACTAGATGTTGCCAAGTACTTTCGCTCATAAACCAGATATAAAACAGTTTACCAAATTTTTTCATTAAAACATATGAAATATATATACATACATTCATGTATTTATATATACATATGTTTAATACACCGATTTCATATTTTTAATATCTACATTTTATAATATAATGATATCCTGCAAGTATCAACACAAACTAGTAAATTATTTATTAAAAACTAGGAATTTTTCTCTCCGTGTATTTACAGTTGAAATTAAAATAAAATTCGACAATAAGGTAATAAACAATTTTATTAACGAATGAATTTAAAATGTATTATAATAAATGATTACAATAACCGATTGTTCTTCAGTTAACATACCTGAAGATAGTACAATAAACGATTTTGAAATTGTAGAGTTAAGATGAATAAACTGTTTTAAATAATTTTTCAAAGTAAAAAAGCCTTGAAAAATCCGAGATTGTAAATACTTAAAAAAATTAAAAAAAATGATTATATTCTTAGTAATTCGTTTATTAAAAACTTCATTCCTCCGCATACTCGTTTCTTTTTATCTAAATATTTAATATTATCCTTAATGGTATATTAAAGGTGAATATTCTAACCCATTTTTACATGTAAATAAAGTTGAATCTGAAAAAGAAAAATATTTTTTTAAAAAACAATCGTGGTTACGAACAATAATTTTTAAGTAATTAACAGTGACTATAATTTTAAAACTTTAAGACATTAAAACAATTCTTCTATTGATAAAATAATCAAAATACTCTCAACTCTCTACTTACCCACTAAGTTCAAATTATTATTATTTGAACACAATTTTTATTCATTATATATTTGAACATTATTTATCGTTTCTTGATACATTTTGATTCTTTAAATAACAAAATTGCCTCTATACTGTTAACTGTTTATACTAACCGACATAAAGACTGTGGTAAAGATGAAATAATTGGACCATATCCTTGAGAATTGTCATACAGTTCAAATAATGGTGCTGCTACTAATTTGTAATTCTTCGGTACTGCGACTAAAGCTGCAAAAATAGTGTTTAAGTAAATATAATAATATCTTAATAAAATATTTATATTAAGTGTCCCAAAAATACTCAATAAATTTCATTACAAATTGACAAACAATATTACATAATTCCTTAAAATTCATTTTCTATGTTGTTATTATTATGAAATTTAAATTTTTGACTTATTAATTTGAATACTGACCTTTCTCTTGTAACTGAACCAAAAATAATCTTTTGTGTTCTTTAGGTTTTGTTATATGTGGAGGTACATAAGGATACTGAGGAGGTTCAAAATTTGGCCTCCACCAATTTCCAATTGTATCTTCAATGAGCCATTCTTGTTTCACCCCATCTTGGCGACCTAATATCTATATAATTAAAAGTAATATTATCATCATTATTCATAATGAAGAAGAAATATATTAATATTTTTAAATGTTAAACAATTTTATACATGGAACTATTATGCTTAGAATTTTGTCTACGGGTATTTTATCAGTGGTTATTATACCAGGGATTCAATGGTTCAACTGAAAGAGTCAAACAAAGTGATATATAACGATGATTCATTGCGCCATACAAAATAGTACAAAATATTTTAACAACTTCAACTCATAGATTTATGAGTGGTTTAATCCTAAATCCAAATATAGATAATTGGACTTTTTTCCTTTGAATTTGGAATACGATCCATTGGATCACGAATTAAATAAATAATATTAAATATTCGTTCGTTTGTATATTACAAGTAATAATTAATGAAACAGCTGTTGTACATAATTAAAGTGGTATCTCTGCATAAACTAATGTTTCATTTTCAAACACTTTTGCCGTATATTTTAACAATTGGTTTACTCAAATTTTATTAGATATTATGTAATAATATTAATTATTATTGCCATTTTACATACAACAAACTAATATAATTTTAAAGTAGCCAACTTTAAATTGATGACCTTTTATAATTGTTGATAAAATTATAAAAATATATGGGGAAAAAATTAAACTAAAAATTTAAACAATGAACTAGCTACTAGCTATCTTTATGTTATTTTTTAAGTAGAAGTATGACAAAAGTCAACCAGATTTCCACTTTTATTTGCAACTTTATACTTGATAAAATATACTTTATTTTACTTTATAGGATATGCTGTTGTGTTAGAATTGAAAACAAAATTAAGTGTTTAGTTTAATTCAAAAACAATTTGTATTTCACCTTGAAAGACGAATATGTTTTCGAACCAAAAATATTGAAACATCTGAAATCTTAGTTTATGTGGTGATACATTAGTATAATATAAATTCTATAAAAATACCATGACTTTTCCCTTGAAAGACAACATCGAAGATTTACAATGCATATGCAATTTGCATATAACGAAATTACAATAAATTAATGTTACATAGTAAAAATATATACACCCTTTATTTACATATAATATTGTTTAGTAAAGTGCTTTACAAAATTATTTTCTTAAATCAATTTTACCTCGGTTAAAAGACGCTTTAGACCTTCAACTTCATCTTCTCCAGCATTCAATTCTCCTCCAGGTCTATAAAAAGATTTGTTTTATAGTTGGATATAACATTAATCTTCAATCACAAAAATGAAAGTAATTTTAACTCAGATTTACAAAAATTAAAATTCATAAATAAATAAAAAAGTTGAACTTAGTTTTTAATTAGGATTTAATTAGGTGATTTAATTAGGTTTAATGTTTATCAATAATTATGTTCTCCAAAATTATTACAGAACTACAAACAATTCTTGTGTATTTAAAAAATTGCCATTAACTATACTTACAATTTAAAAAATGTAGTTCCTAGTTGTAAAAGTAATACATGTGGTAGACCATGTTCATGAACTAATAGGACGCCTTCAACACTTCGACGCATTCCAATTTTGTCAAATTCATCCCGCATTCTTTGAAATCTGGCTGGGACCGATGGATCCTTTTCAAAAAGTGGCTCCTTCGTTCCGAATGTATAGTTTGTCAAAGGATATCTATGATAAATAATTTGTTGCAATTCGCAATTAGACTTTATGACGCGTTCATTAAATTATTCTTTCAGTTTTTTAGTAGATGATTTCTTCTTAAAGACATATTGTCCACTATCAGTAAAATTAATAATTAAAACAAAATTAAAAATTTAAATGACAATTTAATTTTATAAAAAAATTAAAACTGTTCATATTCAATATTTTTACAAGTGACTTTTGGTTCGGCACATTTCTTGTTTATATATTTTTTTCTAATTTCCAATGACCACAATGAATAATGTAATTTTTTTTAACAGAGGTTTTGTGGGTAATCACCAATGTAAAATTTAGATAGATGTAAGTTTTAAAAACAAAACAAAAATTTACCTCCCTATTCCAGGGTCAGCAAGAAATAGATAAGAATTGCTACATATTCATTCACTTAAAATTGAAATTGAAGGAAAACCTCAATAATAATATATTAATTGCTTTATATGAGTAAAACCCCAAAAACCTCTTTACATAAGTTTGTATATATATTCATGGTTACATATTGATACATAGTTATTCATTACACTTATTAACAATATATAAAAACCAAGTCATTCTCTAGTTATCTAATTGTCTGATATGCAGCATTTTAATTAATACAATTCATTATATTACAAATTTGATAAACATAATTGTAATTCATATGCATTACATTAGATAATAAAATGATCAGAAATTTAACTATGAATATAAATTTTAAATCAGATTATTTTTAATTACATTATTATCACAAGAATAAATACAACAAAACTATTTTCTAAATACTTATATAAATTTCAATATTTATAATAATAAATTTATTGATAATATATATTAATACTAGAAAGATGGAATATTTTCTCAGATAATGATAGCCTGATATATTACAAAGTGGAGTCTGATGAAAAAATTAATACTTTCAATTTTTTAATTTAACATTCTAGAAAAGAAAGATTTTGAATTGACAATATTATTTGACATTGATGTATAATTTATCATAAAGACATAATTTGATTAATTTAATTAATTAAAAACAGATTAATTACTTAAAAAATAAAGGTGGCTATGGTATGACATAAAATTTTATTTATTACAATTCTACCCATATTTGTCACACAGGTGTACATTCATACATCTTATACAATTACAAATACACTTTATAAATTTACAAAAGTAATCAAGCAAAGATTATACAATATCGAATACAATAAATTATTATATACTATCTATATATATATATATATTTTTTTTTTTAATCAAATTTATATTTACATATTACAATAAATATTTTTTATAAAAAACATTGCATTAAAAATATATATATATAATATTATAATGTATAAATATTCTCGAAATATTTATATTAAATTTATTAACATAGTCATGGTGTACATTTTGGAAATAAAATACAATAAATATTGTCTGAATAGCAAAAAACAGCCGTCTCATAAGATTTCTCGGTTGTACACATTATATACCATTTTAACCAGACGATCATTTTGAATGCTAGTAAAGTTTAAATTTGTATGTCAATTCTTAAACATAATACAATGGCAACAAAAATGGTCTAACCTAATTGTCATAAAATTTGTATAAAGGATATAACACTTACAAATTAATGGTTCTGTTGATAGTAACAGAAGGGTTCGGTACAATTTTCCCTTCGAATGAACTGTTGCTTGCTCTCCTTGGCCAACCGCTACCTTTTATTTGCGTACTCATTTTTAATTTGTGAAAACTGTTACGATCCGTAGTTATTTCAATAAATAAAAATTTTCTTTGAAAAGCAGCGTGGCGTCTGTTTATACCAGACTAAAAGTTTGTCGAAAACCGGCTTCACTTTGTTCAACTCTGATAAACACGAATATCTTTTATGAACTAAGATACACAGATGACGCAGCGTCATTAACGTGAGGCATACAGTGACATCTATGCGTTCGAAAACTGAAGTTCGTAACTAAACGTTTTTATATAAACTATATGTATATATATTTTATATCTAAATTATATATATTTATAATGTTTAATTATAATAAATAATTAAACTCGACTTCCACACATTTACAGTTCACTTATTTTCTCTTCCACACATTTTCTGCTTTTTCTTTCATAGCGTTTTTCCTTGGTCGGTTCTGTCAGGTTCTGTAGTTCCGGAACCTACTCCAGAACTAGCTGAATTATATGTACCGAATGTACACTGTACACTTATTTTATTCAGAGTGCACATTCTATATACA
>JABFPN010004480.1:0-15069 GCA_022817305.1 Leptoteleia sp. ZL-2020
GTAAAAAAAAAAAAAAAAAAAAAAAAAAAAAACAACAACAACTACAAAAATTTAGCTGACATGCGACCGCCACTTCTGCGACCGAGCAAAGCAATTTGATTCACCTACACAACATCTCCTACCCAACCAAGTACCACCAACCACCAACCACCACTACCACCACCACCACTTCTACATGTTCACAGTTGTCTGGTATTTCACAAATTTAAAAACAATTTTTCATATATGTTTTATTATTCTTGTTTTGTTGTCATGTCAGAGATTATTTTTTGCCTATTGCGACACGTCTCCGACTTGTAATGCCTTTTCTCTTCAGAACAAACAGGATATCCTGAGATGGAACGGAAAAGTAAGACTCTGTAAGTAAAACAAGTCGGAGATCTGACGCGAAATAACGATCGATGAGTAATTTTTTTTTTCTTACTTTTTGTTATTGTTTTGTTCATCTTTATTATTACATTTAATTTTATTAAGCCAATTTAATTGAATTAATTTCTTAAAGTTTTGTCCGATGATTTTTATAAATTTATGGTCAGAGGTCATTTTGTATTAATTATTAATGGATGCGTTCAGCTAGTGTTACATCATCCCTTAGGCAAATAGGATTTAGTCAATCCTAATTCTATTTACATTGTCTTGCGATGATTTTTAAAATACCTATATGTGTTTTAACTTGTCTCGTTTGTTCGCGATTCATTTTGCTACTTGTGATTAAAGAAAAAAAAAAATGCAAATTGTAAACAATGATTATTATTTTAAAAATATTTTAAACTTCAAAGACAATCTTATTGGATAGTGAATTTGACTTTGAGTTAAATTTAGTTGAGTCCCGACCAAACGAGACCCTTAATAAATGATTATTTTTATCCTGGCAAACTACATTGAAGTGTTGTAAACCTTATTTTGATATTTTAGGTCACGTTCACGCAGCCCTCGCAGGAGATCTCTGTCACGCAGCCGTAGCCGCAGCCGGGATCGTCGCTCTCGTTCGGATTCCCGTGACAGACGGTACTAAACATCCAAACAAATATTGCACATTCAATACTTCCCAAAAATCTTCTTGTCAATCTTTGAATGTCGATCTCGTTACACTTTAAAGAAATGCATCCGCTAGATACACGACTTGTTATTTTCTGCACGAAACATATGTACCGAATCGAACAGTTTATTCTAGCAATTTTGTTTGTTTAATTTCAGTTAAATGCTGAAAGTGTTCGGTGGAGAGAGAGAGGTCAGGTGGACATAAAATACTGGGATACAGCTGAGGAAACGAAAATAATGTTATAAGAAGAATTAAGACATTCTTAATTTGTATATACTCTATAAACACGTTCGAAGTTTAAGGTTATTCGTGCATTTTTTCTCTATCTTTTCTTTCTCATCACGTTTTTGTATTCCGTATTTCTTTAATTAAAAAAATGTCACTTTGCATTAAAGTACAAACAGTTGGATTTTCGTATAATGGACACAAATGTTAATATGATTGCATAACAAATGTTTTGCAACCCTTAGCGCCTTTTTATGATACGCAAACGATAACGATATTATAAGTGAAATTACGTATTATTTAAGACACAACTTTAATAATCATAACTTTATTAAACAATCGTAAAATTGTGTGAGGAACTGTACAATTTTATTTTTTAATCATAGTGTGTTTTGATCATTGATTTGAAATATTACAACACAAAAAGAAAGCAAGGAAGATTTATCTAAACTGATTGATTTGAAGCAAACATGTATAATAGAATACATGTATGTTTAAACAATCCTTACTTTATGTTTGCATTATCATGTACCATGGTAATATTAAAACTTCAAATAAAGTGTAGTGTTTAATCGTATATTTTGTGTTCTAAAATATTACCGCTAATCTGTTTCCATTCCAATCTTATCTATTCTATCATAGAATATGAATACTATCATATTATATTTAGATATAATATTAATGTTGACATATCCACATACATATACTGATTCAAAGTTAAATACAAATTAAAATTAATTTAATTTGAATTTTAAAAACTACTTATATCACAGCCATGTTTCCTAAAGTAAGAGTACACAAACGAACTCCTTGCTGACAAATGTGATGATCCTTAATAGGCAAGGCCAACGTTTCGTCGAGTAATTTCAATATTTTTATATATGATTTCAAGGCGATATCGTACTTTCCATCTTCTAAATCATTCGACGCTACTTTGAATAAAGCATCCGTGTCTTGTAATGATTTTAGACCTTTCAAAATATTCGTTCCTTTACCACATTCAGAACACTGTATCATGAATTCGTTAGTATCCGTTTTCACTGGTAAGATGTTCTTGCAAGAATCAGTATCACATTTGAACCTAGAAAATTTATTTTTCTATTATATATTTGATAGTTTTTATATATTAAATTTGAAAATATATACACATTGGATTTGCATAATAAAGTTGACTTTTTAATTTATAAATAACTAAATTTACTTTTAATGTATATAAAGTAAATATAAAACCAAATATAATTATTGTATAAGGGTTTAATGGATACATTTTTCCTTCTTCCATATTTTGATTTATAAAAGTACCTAAGAATTCTTGGATCTAATTTTTCTAATAGTGGCCAGTGTTCAGAACAGGCTTCACATCCACATTCGAACCAATATTGAACACGTAATCTTCGTTTCCGTTCGTTTTCGGGCATCTCGGTAAATATTGGTCCATAATTGTCACATATTTCTTTTCCTTTATATATCGTTCTCACAGCCTGAATTATCATGGTTGTTCCCACAAAATAACTATAACAAAAAAGTAAAGGAATTTTACTCCCCTTAAAAATAAAATGTATTGGTATCCCTGCGGGCTACTAACATATTTCACTTTTTCATGGTGAATAAAATATCGTACTCAACTCGAACAAAAGTGGTTTCAGGTTGTAACCCTTCGCCTTTGGCTTGCGTTACCAACTTAAAACTTTTTTTCCCACTTTTTTCCTCGTGGAGTAATATACTAATGTGCTTTTTAAGTGCATTCATTATCAGAGTTTTATTTCAAAGCATATTAAATTAATAATATATAAGTTTGTTCTTTATTGTTTGTGAAAATTAATTGATTTAGAGTTGATGTGGTTTTGTAAATATAAGTACAATAATTCAAAAATACTACCGAATAACTCCAGGATTACAAGAATGATTAAGTAGAGCCATTGTTGGGTATACTCCACCTCCTATAAATGTACTCTTTGCGTTAGCTAAGGTCATTTCAGTTTTTCTTCTTCTCAATTCTGAAATCTGGAAAAAATAATTATTTGAAATTTGATATGGACATATAATATAATAAAAAGATATATGTTAATTATTATTTATAATTACATTTTTAAAGGTAGACATTTTTCATTTAATAAATTGTAATACAAGCATATAATAGTACCTCGTGGGAATTAAATTGTAGAAGTTGTAAATTGTGAAATATAAGGTCTGCAATGTATAATTCTTCTTTAGTTAATTCTATGTCTGGACTAGAAGGAGTTTTATACTGTTCAGGTATATATGAAGTAGTTTTTAATAGACGTAATAACCAGCTGGCCATAAAAGCTCGATGAAATAGATCGTCAGTGGTTCTTTCATCTTGATGCGTTACTGTGAAATTAAAAATCATGTGCCTTTAAAATATAAATATGAAAATGATGTACAAAATTATCTTGAAGACAAATCAAATAAATTACTTCACGGATTTTAACGTCCAATTTAAAGTAAAGTGTCTAAATCAGCGAATAAAAAGTTATATAGATATCTTAATCATGTTACAAAAATTGTTGTAGAAATTGTACATTGTGTCAAAAGAATTTATAATGTATAATAGATATAAAGAATTAATTACATGTCTAATTTAGACACTTTATTATAAATCATACGATAAAAGTCGTGGAGTTGAAATTACAGCCTTTGAAAAAGTACGCACCAAATAAATTATTATATTTTTAATATATTCAATCTAGTATTGAAAATATAATAAAATTTAGACATTTATTTTTAAATGCATAATTTATGGAACAAATGTCTTGTTATATAGAACAAATATATATTGTTAATATTATACGTGTATTTTAAAAAAGAATTTATATGTTTACGCTTTATTAGTATTTAATTAAATATGTTTTAATAAATTTTTATTAAAAATGTAAAATATTTACCTAACTTGTGGAAAGCTACGTAATCTTTTGTTTTATATGGTTGTTTACTTGTAATTTCCAATGGTTTATTTAAGTTTTCTTTCAGTTTAAGGAGTCGTTCAAAAGGTTGTTGAATCACAGCCTTGAGTGCCATAATACAAGTCACAGATGCATCGGAGCACCAAAGCGGACCTAAAATTTGACATTCAATACGGTGCACTTTTTCATCCTTATCTCTGCAATGTTTGCTGCAATAAGCAACACTGCTACAAACGTAACAGCTTGCCGGAAATGGAGCAGAGATGTGTCTTTGACACAACTGACAATTCGTCAACCTAAAATACAAGTTAATTCTACATGAAATTCATCGACCTAAAATATAAGGTAGTTTTATATGCAATATTCCTAATTATTATCATTTTATATTATTTATTTGAATAATTACTTGTTATTAACGTTACTATTTTATCTATCCGCGTTATTTTATTGAAGTATAACTTCTTACTCAAATTAAATTTTTTTAGTAAACTGTTATAATTGCTGAACTACATGAAGAGAAAAAAGTAATACAAATGACTAATATTGTTAAGCAAAATTACTATCTCAAGGTAGTAAAAAGTATCAGCATATTGATAACAATTAATTGATAATAATTATCGACAAACTAATATATTTTGCTAACTCAAGATAGTAATTTTTCAATGTCTTGAAATATCAGTTCAATTTACTAACAACATTTATTTCATTATTTTTATTTATTTTAATTGATAAAACGTTCGCAAAGAAGCGTTCACCGAGTCCTACGATTTTATAATGATTGTGCGTTCGCTATAAAATTATTTTGATTACAGAGCAAAGCTAAAGTTAAAACGAATGCTTTGTGCAGTTTCAAATAATACTGTTGGTCTCGTGGATTGTGAAAAAAAAAGTCGTGATTGCCTGTATTCTTTCAACAGAAACGAGCTGTGAGGTGTTTCTACGGCCACAATTTCACCGGGCTCGATGTCTCTCGTGGCAATGCCGTGTCTGCCGATTTCACCACCCGCGTCTATGATTTGTACGGCCCCGCTGAACGCCGGATACAGCGGGTTGCGATCTTTCAATTCAGGAGTCGCACTTTTGTACGCTTTCACCGTGCCGCTTCCCGTTTGTGCAACTCTCTTGCTCGCAGTTGCGTTGTCATTTTCAGTCAATTTCAGCCCCTTTTCCATAACGGCCAACATTACCCGCATGTCGGCCTCGAGTTTTTGCTTCTTTTCTGTCGGCAATTTGGCATGATCCAACGCCTTGAGGACGGCTTTGAAAGCCTCGACGGCCGCGACGTTCTTCTTCAAGGCCAAAAAGCATCGCGCTCGTCTTTCTTCGACCTTGTAACGCAACTCCTTCGGATAATTGAAGTTGATGGCTTCTTCCGTGTCCGATAAGGCTAGTTCGAATTTCTCCAGGTGGTACAGGGCGGCCGATCGGTTTGCAAACAAAAGTGCTAACTCTGTGCCCAAAAAATTATTTAATGCGATATAATTCAATTAATTTCTATTCATACACGGAGAAAAAGGAATATTAAAAATTAGAAACCAAGGGATTTAAAATTTTAATAAACTGAATTCTAATTTTTGACAAACTATTTATTACGTTTTGTCCATTAGGCATCACTGTTCAGTGTCTCTACCCTGTTAAAAAAATCTAGCTGGGATCCTACATGAGAAATTGGCACCGGAAATCAGCTAGTTTCCTAGGTAGTTATAAGATCTTGCTTAGTTTCCTAGCTGGGGTCCTAGGTCGAAAACTAGTTGATCTCTGATCCTAAATTCCGACCTAGGACCCCTGGCTAGGAAACTGGGCAAGATCCTATAACTAGCTAGGAATCTACCTAGGAAACTAGCTGATTTCCGGTGCAAAATTCCTATGTAGGATCCCAAATAGATTTTTTAACAGGGTAAGCTATGCTGTTCGTAAGACAGAATGTTAAATTGTACAAAACTATATGGAATTACAATTTTTAATACACTGATTTAATAAATTTTCATAATTTAGTTTGCCGTATAATGATATTCTGCAAGTATAATGCCAAATTAGTAAACTTTTTATTAAAAATTTTATTCCATTTCTCCGTTTAAATAAACTTCGTGTATGCATTCATTTGATAATATCAAAAGCAAAATAATTGATACCAAACCTTCTTTAGGTGCTACAAGGATAGCGTTGGAGTATGCTTTTGAAGCATTATTATAGTCTCCGCGACCGAAGAACTTGTTTCCTTCCTCCTTGAGAATTTTACATTTTTCATAATTTTTAAGTTCTGGATTCTCTATTTCAAATGATGTTTCATGAGCTTCTGGATATTTAAGGATAAAAGCTACTCGTTCCCCTCCGGTATCCAAGGCACCAAACATTTTGTATTCAGTCGAATTAATTGCTCTTCTTGTTTCAATCAGAGTCGATCGAAAATAATTGCCGATTTCAGAATCGGAAAAGTCTTCTTCAGATTCGAACATTTTTTTTTGGAAGTTTGTCTTAAATTCTTAATTAATATTAATAGATTTCTAAATCTAAAACAAATTTGTTTTAACAAACAAGTCAATTTTATTAAACTCGTCGTAGTCTTAATTGACATTAAACGTTGGGCTTACGATTATTCAATGCACTCTCTAATTCTAGTTAACGTTACTTTAACACTTAATTGATACGTTAGTTTTTTGAAGGTAATTTATACATTTGATTTTTACAATGAAATGATTTATTTGTCCTAAATTCTTGAATAAAATTACGACATATAAGCGATTATTTATTAATAATTTTTATTAAGTAATTTACAGTTTATTATGTAAAATTGAAATTGAAAGTACATAATTCGGAAATAATGTATACTTTAGTAATTGATACATTTTTCATTAATCTAAATGTCCTTGTCAGTAGAAATTATAATGATTAAAAAGAATTTTTACAACTTTTATTACGTTGATAATTAAAAAATCATTTGAAAGAAGGGGTGATCGAATTTAAAATACCTTTATCACATGTAGTTAATTTTCAAATAATTTTGAAGGAATAAACTTTTGAAGAAATGAATTCAGAAGTCGATTACAGTTAAAAGTTAGCCAGCTTTTTTAATCACTGCAAGATGGTACGACGGTCGACGACTTCACACTGCTTAGTTAGTATGAAATGGGATAGAATTATAAATACGGGAGTAGCTAGAATCGACGTTGAACTATTTTTACCAACGCAACGTTATTTTAACATGTATCAAGAGCATTTAAATCAAAAAATGAAAGTTTTCCATAAAATAGTTCCTTATTTAGACGTCGAATTATCTTGTTTCTTATTAAGATATGTAATAATTATTAGGATTGTTAACAAAGAAAACCAGCTGTTATTATTAATAACATTTATTTTTTAATTAATCAATACAAAACATGGACGCTGAGAGAAATCATTCATGTAAAAATGCATTCAAATTGATCGAACAGCGTAATCCTAATGACATTGTTACAAAATCATTTCAGTTACGTATGTTAATTATATGAATTATAGTTACATGAAGGTATCGAGATTGTCAATATCTTGTGAAAAATGTTATTGAAGTGCGTAATTCGCGAATGACTTAACTAATACATTAATCAAATCAATTGCAACGTTCGTTTGTATTCGAAATTAATGATTGGTTTGTCTTGTCATGTTTATATCTGGTAGAAGATAATGGCAAACCATATAAGCTTTAAAAGTACAATATATACAAAACTTATATCCTAGGTAATTTCACAGTAGCAGTACAACAATAAACAAAATAAGAAACGTGACAAATTAAAATTTAAAAAGCTTTTTATTTTTTCACATTTCTTCTATTTTTTTTATCAGGTAGCTCATTTATAGTTCTACATTGATAGAAATTTATTAGTACTTGCTATTATATTTTATAATAACTCAGAGATTTTGTAGTACTTCTTATAAAATTATATAGTATTTAAAAAAAATTAAAAAAAAATGTAATCAAGGAATAGATCTCTTTACCTAACAGTCACTAGTCATGCTCGTTACCACCACTCTACTCCGCCGCTTATATATATATAGCTATTATTGTATAAATATTGGAGACTGGAAATATTTAGGTTATACCCTTTTCACATTTAAACTAGAGTTTGATAAAAACCACACGTGACTAGTAACTAAGATAACTAGTTTTATTCCTTGATAATGACTTTTTTTCTAATATATTCATAAGTATTTAATAAAAGGTATTATGTTATATGATAAATGCACACATGTCCCCGAGTTATAAAAAATTATAGCAACTGCTTATAAATTTCTTAGTATACAAGATGGTGTTTACAAGTATCATATAGGTATTTTAAGAACAATGGTTCGAAAATTTAATTAAAAAACAAATTTTGTATAATGTACATTTTCGAGTATACAAAACAATATCAATTTTTTTATTAGATAAAAATTAATTCTCCTTTACAATTATTCATTGTAGAAAAGAAAAAGATCGATTATAATTCTGTTAGTTTGACTCAATCTTAAATTTGTTATGTAATATGATAGATTATAATAATTAATTGTTTTAATAATACTAATAATATACTAATAGTAATAATTACATTTTAGTTTTAAGGTATAAAATTAAAATAATTTTTACATTCTATATGAAAAATATCAATTTCTTCAATACTATGTAATAAATTATAGTGAATGACCACATATTAATACTAGGTATCAGAAAATTTTATGGAAGGAAACATTATTTTGGAATAAATAACGTAATTATTTTTGGTGCTTTGATTCTAAATAAATTGTTTTTCTTCTACTTTGTTTGCTGCAAGAATGTATCCAAGCAATGTTAGAACTTATTTATCGCGAAGCATTTTTGAGATTCATCTAAAATGATGAAAATTCAATATTAACTATTTATGATTTTTCCGAGAAAATAAAAGATATTGCAACTACAGGTGAAGTAATACCACATTAATTTACAATAAAATGTTGAAATTGATTAATTTTTTCTAATTTCAATTTGAAATTTCCGCGCGTTGGACAGGAAAAATTATTTTAAAACAATTTTTTTTTAACATTGTGCCGGATGTAAAAATAACTCCTTGAATATCGTGTTTCAGTTTTATGTTCTTGCATTTTATGTATCAATATACGGTAAAATAATTATTAGCTTGACATTACACAGGTAATTTCCGTTAATAGAGTAATGCATATCACTGTAAGTAATTATAATTTTATCACAAGGAAATAATTAATCATTATTATAATAATGAATTCAGCAAGTTTTATTTTTTTTTCGTTCATTCAAACATAATAGGGGTTTGTCGTGTAATTACGCACCTGTAACAAGAGAATCAAAAATCCTATTAGTTATAATTATAAAAAACAGTAATTATTTTTATATAATTTTTTTTCAATTAATTTTCTTTTTTTATTTATCTATTGCTTTTTTTGCTTTTCTGATACCATTGTTGACCCTTCATTGGTATCGTTTTCCTCGCATTTTTTAACAAGGGCTCTAATCGCAACGTTGCCATTTAGTTATCTAGTGGTATGAAACTACCTATATAGAAATTTACGAATGGCGCACAGTACTGGCACAATGCTAGCCACCATCGACTGACCGTTGGTAACCAACTGTTGGCAATGTCTTGGCCCTGAAACACAGTTTTACTCAGTTTCAGTACTGACTGCTGACGGTCGGAAGTCCAACGGCAATCATTACTGGCACAGTACTGTTTACTGACGGTTGTCAATTCACTGGCAGTCGTTATAAATACGATATATAATTATATAATATTATATAAATAAATTTAGATTGTTATTCTTTGAGGAAATGTGTAAACAAAATTTAATTAATCAAAAAGTTTTTATTATTAAACATTAAAATAAAATCTTATTAAGTAAGGAAGAGTTTATATTTACTTATTCCCATTTTTTAAACAACTTTTCTATATGGGTATTGCTATGACCGTCGTAACATTAAAAGAAACATTTCTATTACAATAATAATTCAAAAATCAAGTTTTTAGTAAACTGGTTATATATTGGCAAAACTTGAAAAATTACTATCTTAAGTTAGTAAAACGTATCAATTTGTTGAAAATGATTCTTAGAAAGCTGACACTTTTTACTAACTTAGGATAGTAATTTTTCAATTCTTGCAAGTATATGACCAGTTTACCAACAATGTCAGTAATTTTTATTAATCTTTTCTCTCCGTGTATCAAACTTATATTTGTTAACTTAAACAATGAGAATTGTAAAAAAAAAATTGCGAGGACGACGCTCGTACAGATACCAACGAAGAGTTAAAATATTCGAAATCTAAAAGTCATACGAGGCTGCATTTTCTTCTTTATTTTTCATCGCCAGTCCAAGTTTATACAATCCACCTGCGATGACCGCTCCGAGAATAGGACCGATCCAGTAAACGTATTGATCTAACCATTCATTGAGAATAACTGCCGGACCCAATGACCTCGCTGGGTTCATACTGCTACCAGTTAGTGGAATGGCAGTCATGTGCGCTGCTGAAATAGTGAGACCAATCGCCAGAGGTGCCCATCCCTTGGTGTCATCACGATTTGGATCTGTCACAGCGTGAACTACCAGGACCAGGACCATTGTGATAATAATTTCTACGAGGATTGCTTGGGCGGCACTTAATTCTGGATCTTTCTGCGTCAGTCCCAAGGAACTTGTGTTCTGTGGTGGTATGATAACCTGAAAAAAGGTACGATATAAATAATTTTCAGTAAAACTGCACTTTGCATACCTGAACTCTAAGTAGAGGTCATTGGTAAGTCTTTATATTAAATAAAATATTATATAAAATTCGTAATTGGATATCAAAAATATTCCAGAAAGACCTATCATTGATCTCTATTTGGGGTTTGAGCATGTAAAGTACAATATTATTTCTTAATGTAAATTCAATTTTTAAAAATATTTTCTTGTTATAAATAATATGACTTAGTTTCCTAGGAAAATTCCTAGTTTCTACCAAATTTCCACGTAACTCTAAGATCCTACCCTATTAAAATAATCTAGCTGGCATTCGAATAGGAATTTGGCACTGGAAATCAGCTAGTTACCTAGGTAGATTCCTAGATAGTTATAGGATCTTGCCTACTTTCCTAGCTGGGGTCCTAGGTCGGAATTTAGGATCAGTGATCAACTATATATCGATTTAGGACCCCTGCTAGGAAACTAGGCAAAATCTTATAACTACCTAGGAACCTATCTAGAAAACAAGCTGATTTCCGGTGCCAAATTCTTATGTAGGATCCCAGCTTGATTTTATTAACAGGTCCCCCATTTTTTCTTGTTGGTTTTCTTAAATGAACTTACTTTTGTTTCAATGTTAACTAAAAATTATTTAGCAAACTATGTAGGATCCTGGAACTGTCTAGAGATCCAGTTAAGAAAATAATTGGCATTCGATACTAAATTATTCTGTAGGATGCTGGCTAGATTTTTACAATGACTATTCTTATATTTGATAGTACATTAATAGAAATTAAGTCAAACTGAATCCTAGTATTAAAATATAAGTAGAAGCCTGTAGTGTTAAAATAGGGATTTTCAAAATTGAATTTTTCTATCATGCATATGATGCTAGCGTTTGAATGAGATTTTTATTACTTTACACTTCAATTAATATTATAATAAATTTTAAAATGATGTTAAAAATGCAATTATCTGATTTATATATTATAAAACGTCTGAAAATTTAATTCTGAAATAGTTATTAATATTTTTTGGATAAACCTTTATCGATCGATAAATCTTTTGCTGCTTATTAAGACTTATGATTAGTTCAAAATCTTGTAAACGTCATAAGCAATTAATTATTTGCAATGAAATTTGTCAGTGTGCGGACCTGCAATTAATGTTACATCTTTAGCCGCATCTACGCGTGTTCACGTTTTATAAGAAGCAGACATAATACACAAGCAAAAGTTGCTACTGATCAACCAGTTCTGATGTAACGGGCTCCGAATACACGAACCTGTTTGAACCCTGACCTTGCTCAGTAATGCTTCAATTAAATATTACATACTTCTTTCATTGTATTCGGAGTTTTCATTATTATACTTTAATATTTATTCAATAATTTGTGGTAACATTGAAGCACAACAAAATACACTAATTTGGTGGTACTGAAAAATGAAACTTTTACAAAAAAACAAAATGTAAATAAATTTTGTTTTTATTTTGTATGTACGTCCATTCTTATGTCCTTTGGATGTAAATAAACATTATCATTGTTTTTATTATATTAATTTGATCTTCCAAATGTTTACAAACGTTGATTTTCTTACATGCTCATTTTTAAAAACGTTTCGTTCTTTAGTTCCATAATAGTCTGTTAATTTTTATCGATAAATGTGAACTTATAATAATGTTAAAAGAACTTGGTAAATACTCGGAGGAAATATTTGAATAAAATACTTGATCCAATTAATAGGCCGGAAACATAAAAAGTGGCTTACAATTGGCTGAGTACTGGCATAACTCTGGTATGCAATACAATTGGTTGCATATGAGCCAAGTTAAGTAAAAGCTTAATATAACAATGTTCTCAATATACCTTTAAGATGGCAGCTCCAGCTATCGCTCCGCAACACTGACAAACGATATAGCATATCGATTTAATCAATGGACAATTTCCGCTGACTAATAGTCCGATTGTTACCGCTGGATTGATGTGGCATCCAGAGATAGGACCGAGCACCTGCAAACGTACAATTAACGACATTCAATTTTTTAATTCTGCTTTCTTTGATACATCCATTATAAATATTACAAAATCGTTGACAAAAAATTTAATCAAGTCAAATAATTAAATCCCTTATCGTTAATAAATAATTTATTTTACGAAAGCCAATACCACTACATCGAGAAAATTTTTAATGGTTGTTACCGTATTTAATAGTATAACTCGGGGTTTGGTGTGCATTTATAGTATAACTTATAATATGATATATTAAAATTTATAAAATACATATTAAAAAAGTAAAGAAAAGTGTCATCATGAAAGGACAAAGGTCGTAATCTTGCAATCACTAGTCATGCGTTTTAACACAACTCGAGTGTAAATGTGAGAGAGGCGTGGCCAGAATTTTTTTAATCATAGATGTTGAACGCAACTGGTGACTGTGAGATAACGTAATTTTTTAAATATTTTGTTTTATAAGATATACAATATAAAAAAGCACATATATCCCACAGTTATTATAACATATAATAACTATAACTAATAATAAAATTTTCTCAGGATATTTCAATTAAATTAACAAAGATTATAATTTCATTATCCCTCCCCACGTATGAAACATTAGCCGCAACTTAAGGTATCTATGATTTCATGATGCTGAGCAATGAACTTTTCCTTTAATCAAAATAATTCTCTCATTTCGCGATCCAGATGATATTTGTATGAATTTAAAAAATCCGTCTGATTAGTTTGAAGGACTGTCGACCTAGATATTCGATTAGCGAAATTACACCTCAAGTCCGTATTAAGTAATCGTTAAAATAGGATTCTGATTAACAAAGAACAGACGTTTCATCCGTGAGCATCTCTCTCTCTCTCTCTCTCTCTCTCTCTCTCTCTCTCTCTCTCATTTGCTCAGAAATTTTACGATTGTCCGTCTGCAATCATTTTTGCGCGTTTCAATAAACATTTTACGACTTCTTTTTTGAGTGAACTTCAATTTTCAATTGCGCAGCTCTTTAATAAAATCTGTTACGTAAACCCTCGCGTTTCATTAATTAAACCTATCCATCAATGCGAACTATTGTTCGATCACTTAGACGACAATGATTTCGACGAAACGGACGGTCGTTGCGATCGATATTCGTTCTGACGCAAAGCTACCCCTCATGATTAATGGATCGAGCGATTTAGACTTTACACTGAGAGAAATTTATTAGTAGTAGCTACTATACCCTGGTAAAAATGAAACATATATGGTCCGTATGTTTTAACAATTTCATATGAGGAAAGAAAAATTTCATGTATGGGCATCTATGTTTATCCTTAATCCATATATGGTGCATATATGGTCGATATATGGCAATAGTTTATGTAATAATCTAGTTATACATGCATTTAATAATTTCCTTATATGGAAATCAATTGTTGCCATATATCGACCATATATGTCCGTTTATCACTACGCTACGCCGTCGCATGGAAAAATATTGGTCTCTGTTAAACTTTGGTGCCTAATTTTGTCCAATCACGAATATTTCTGAAGTAAGGGCTATATTTCTAAGAGACGGCTTAGGGTGGTGGTAAAGAGCGTAACTGGTAACTGTTAGGTAACATGTTCTATTCCTCAGTTACAATTTTTTTTTAATATTTTCCTCAAATGCTATATCGTATTATGAAAAATACACCGAGAAAAATGTTTCGTTAAATTTAATTCACCTTAGAAGTGTGGATATTGTACTCAACTTGAGAAAAGTGGTTTCAGGTTGGTAGCCTTTCGTCTTTGACTTGGATTACCAACATAAAACCACTTTTTTCCTCGTTAAGTTATATACTATGACTGAACTTTCGGTATTACCGTGACTTCAGAGATTACTTGTAAAATAATATCCATAAAGTTTGGTAAAATAGTACTAATATCTGATGTTAACACCAAAAGTTCGGTAGAAATTTGCTAAACCACAGAATACTTTTTTACATTTAGTACCGATGTCAGCGGGATACCGAAAAATTCGGTAATATAAACTATCCTTTTTCTTAGTGTAGTACACTGAGAAAAAAGTTATATTAAAAATTACTATACCATATGAGTTCTGACAGATATCGTCTATGGTGTCTACGAAATTACTATACCAATTATAATGAAATTTTCCATTCGATATAATAAAATTTAATATACTAGTATGATAATAATCACCAAA